>JAVJIF010024763.1:0-45932 GCA_038442645.1 Agave tequilana | reverse complement strand
CTTCACTTCTTAGAGCTAGTTATAGGATTGTCAAGGAATCTAATAAGTTTGTAATATCCAAGTCTAATATTTTCATTGGAAAGGCTTTGTTTGTGATGGCCTTTTTCGTCTCGATGTAATAAATTCTTCTGACAATAAAATTTCTATTCCTGTTCTTTGAACATTGAGTCTTGTGATATCTGGCATGAAAGATTGGGAACATGTCAACTTCAATTCTATCAAGAAAATGATTAACTTGAATCTCATTCTTAAATCTTCTTTTGACACATCTTCTAGATGAAATCTGTGTTTAGGGTAAGAATACCCGAAAATCATTTCCTTCTTTCATAAGGACATCTGAACCCCTCGAACTTATTCATAGTGATGTGTGTGACTCGAATAGAGTTCTCACCCGAGGTAGTAGAAGATACTTTGTGACATCATTGATGACTACTCCAAATTCTGCCACACCTATCTTCTCAAATTCAAGGATAAAGTCCTCGATGGTTTAAGGTGTATAAAGTCGAAGCTGAGAACCAACGCGAAAAGAAGATCAAAATTCTAAGATCTGATCGTGGAGGGGAGTATACCTCAAATGATATGACAGAATTCTGCTAAGAACACGACATTATTTATGAGGTAACTGCTCCCTACACACCTCAATCCAACGGTGTAGCTGAAAGAAAGAACAGAACACTAATGGACACGGTGAATTGCATGTTACTCCGCTCAGGTGCACATGAAAACATTTAGGGTGAAGCTCTCCTTTCTGCTTGTTTTATACTCAATAGGGTTCCCCAAAGAGACTCCGATGTTACTACTCCATATAAACGTTAGACGGGGAGAACTAACATTCAATCTTAAAAGTTTGGGGTTGTCTGGCTAAGATTTCAATACCGGAACCGAAGAAAAGGAATATCTGCCCCAAGACTGTTTATGCTATCTTCATCAGGTATGCACTAGATATCAATGTTAACCAATTCTAGTGGTTAATTCTGAGATAGTCTTTTAATATCGGATATCGGCGATATACCGGTCAGCAAAATTAGATACCGGACACCGAATATCGGGTGATATATCGCGATATGGTACTAAATATCAGTTGATATATCAATAGTCAATACATATAAGACATTATTAAAAGAAATAAAGTTATTATCCAAACATCATATAAAAATATCATTAAAATACCACAATGAACGTAGAATAAATAAAACGATCTCTCAAGAAAAAAATAATAATATTATCCTAATAATTAACTATATCGGCCAATATATCAGATATTTCATCTCAGATATCGGCTGATATATCGACCACGTGGCGATATATCGGCCCATATCGGTCCAAAATGATATCCGATAAATTTTTGCACTTCATATTGTTTTGAATAAAATACCGGTGGTATTTCGGCCGATATACCGATATATCGGCCGATATTTAAAACAATGCTCTGAGATCAGTGAAATATCCAATAACACCATCATTAAACCTAGGGATGTTGTTTACTTTGAAAACATCTTTCCTTTCAAGTCTAGAATCCCTAGTGAACCTTCTTGCACTCCTACCTCTGATATCCCTTCTTCGAGTTCTACTCCAGTAACTGATTCTGAACCTAGAAGGAGCAAAAGAACAAGAACTCTTACATCTTTCGGTGAAGATTTCTTTATCTATTTTGTGAAAGGTGATCCTAGCTCCTCAAGGAAGCAATAGACTCTTCGAGTCTCCTTCTGGGAAGAAACCATTGACAGTGAGATCAAATCCATAATGGAGAATAACACTTGAATTCTCACTGATCTTCTCCAGGATGCAAACTTGTAAGTTGTAAATGGATCTTCAAGAAGAAACTTTCAACCTGATGGCACTGTCGATAAATACAAAGCCAGAATAGTTGCCAAGGGTTTCACCCAACAAAGGGTATTGACTTCTTTGACACCTATTCTCTGTAGCCAAGATCTCCACTATCAGAATCCTTCTAGCACTTGCATCTATTCATAACATATTCATTCATCAAATGGATGTCAAGACTGCTTTCTTGAATGGCGATCTTGAAGAAGAGATATATGGACCAACCAGAAGGATTCATTGCAAAGGGACAAGAAAACAAAGTGTGCAAACTTGTAAAATCATTGTATGGACTTAAACAAGCACCCAACCAATGGCATCAAAAGTTTAACAAAGTTACAGCACAATTTGGATTCACTGTTCATGAACATGACAAGTGCATATATTCTAAGAACTTTAACAATGAGTATATTATCCTTGATCTATATGTAGATGATATTCTTATCCTTGGATCTTCTCTTGATGCAATCCAAAGGTAAAGGATTATCTTTCCCAAAATTTTGATATGAAGGATTTAGGCCCTGCTGATATGATATTGGGAATGAAATATCCAAAGCCTCTAATGGAATTTCTTTAAGTCTAGCTCATAGCATTGAAAGAATGCTTCATAAGTTTGATTTCTATAACTCTAAACCTATTTCTACACCCTATGATTTTCAATTGCTTTGAAGAATAATATGGGCGAGCCTGTGTCTCAACTGAAATACTCTCAATTAATAGGTTCATATATACATTTCCAACAGGATTAGACCTGAAATTTCTTATGCAGTAGGTAGATGAGTAGATATACTAGTAACCCTAGTAGAGAACACTGGGACTGCACTAGAGAGAGTTTTCAAATATCTTAGAGGCACAATTGACTATTGTCTGACTTACACTGGATATCCTGATGTTATGAAAGGTTATAGTGATGCCCAACTGGGTCACTGATTCCAACAGTGTTAAGTCTACTACCGGATATGTATTTATGTTCGGTTGTGCTGTTGTATCCTGAAAATCCTACAAACAAACAGTGAATGCCAGGAGAACCATGGAGTCCGAGCTCATTACTCTGACACAACTTGCTCTGAAGTGAATGGTTAAAGGATCTTTTATCTGAATTCTCTATCGTGCCTAGACTCATACTTTCAATCTCAGTTCATACTAATTCAAGATCCACCATGAGATTCTAAAGCAAGATAATACCAATAAGAAAATGAACAGACATATTCAAATCAGATTTAAGTCTGTTCAACGCCTATTGGGCAAAGTTGTACTTCTGGACTTTGTAAAGTCCGAGAAGAATATTGCTGACCCATTGACTAAGGGTCTTTCTAGGGGTGTGATCCTAGAATCATCGAGGGAGATGGGGTTAAGCCGATAGTAGAGTTCACCGACAGCGGAACCCAACCTACTTGATTGGGAGTTGATTCTATAAAAGAGATTCAATGTGATAGGAACAAGCTGGACTGATGATACTCATGTGGAGCATCGACCCGGATATATTTATATTCAATATGTAATATTGTAGCTACTACCCCTTCTCTATGGTGACGATGCTCTTATGATACAGCTAGGTAAGGATGAGTTTAACTCTTAATAAGTCCAACGCATGTATTGTGGAGAGTACACTATCCAACTGTAGTACCCTTGGAAGACTTATCTACGTGAAAGGAACCGTGATGGCCACGGTTGGGGGGGCAGGGCTGACTCTAGAAACTCTCATGAGTCAGTTATTGTGAACATGGTCTTTAATGTTCACCCGCTCGCTCAATAGATGGAGACTAATTGTGTATGTATTCTATCAATATCTGATAAAAGAGGCTAGTTTCAGGCATAGTCCACTGTGTCTCTCAGATGGCGATGAATTCACTAAGAAAGTTTCAGGCGTAGTCCACCTATCCCGAATTCACAGTATGATGTTGCCCGATTTCACTCGTGTTTTATGATCTGGTGATTTGATTGTTATTTATTGTTGATTTATTTATCTTCCCTGAAACTTAAGTTTTGGGGGGGACTATTGGATGTATTTGAGTTGGAGGGAAAACTTGAGTTTCCCTCTTATTTGACTTTGGTTTTATCCCACATTAGATAGGAGATGGGAGGTTGGGTAGTATATATACCAACTTCTCTCATGCCTATTATTATGAGTGTTGGGCCATGGGCCACATCCCCAACGCGCCGAAGAGAACTGGGTCGGTCGGGTACGGGTGGCGCGCGCCCACGACCTGCGGACACGAATGAAGTTCGATTCAAGGGCTGTTGGACCTGTTACATTTTTATTGATTTATTTTTATTTTTATTTAAAATTCTGTTGAGATTTTCAGGTAGAGTTGGACCCGCTCAAGAGAATCAGACATGCACGTTGCAACCACTCACGCATCATCACAGATTCTCCCGGGCTGTTACAAACTGAAAGATCTGCGAGAGTTATAAATACCTATCTTTGCACGTATCTTTGACATGAAACAGATATCGATCTGCCATCTTTCTCTCACAAATTTCTTACATATATTCTGCTGAAAAATAACTGTGTTCTTGCGATCGAGTTTTGGTGCTTTCTCAACGCTATTTTTCACTTACAGGCAACGAATCTCCGTCTGAGTAGAGGCTTGACTCATCGTCCTGCGTTGGGTGCTGGTGTATTACCGGGAGAGTTTTCACCGCTAGGAGAGGAGGTCATTTTCAAGGTTCGGACGAGAGACTTGACCATCTTTCTTCTAGGACAGTGCATCGCACGACTACGGAACCCCAGGCTAGCCTTTTATTTTCTTTTAACTCTGTATTTTAGTTGCATGCTTAGGACAACTAGCTTATTAGTTTTAAAGATCAATATTTGTTGCATGTTTTAATCCTATTAAATATCCTACAATTACGACAGTCAGAGTGTTATTCATCTTGCTAAGGAGCACATGTATCACAAGCGAACGAAGCACATTGATGTGAAGTATCATAAGATACGTCAGTGGGTCGTAGATGATAAGGTGATCGATTTGGTGAAGATCAGTATAAAGAAGAAACCAGTGGACATGATGACGAAGACCATCCTGGTGGAGAAGTTCAAAGCATCTTTGAACTTCATTAAAGTTCTCCAAAAGTAAGGTGGAGAACGAGCTCTTGAGAGGGAGCCATGTGAAGTCACAAAAGGAGAGCATGGTGAATGAAGCGGAGGCCAATTTCTACGAAGGGAGTTATTGAACATGAGTCAAGGTGGAGATTGTTAGTATTTTGAGTGCTTCATATTCATTGGAGAAAAACTCAGGTTCAGGTGGAGATGTTACAAACTTCAAAAAGCAAGCACGGACATGTACAAGACTTGTGCATGTTTAAGTCGACTTATAAGCCTTATTAGTCGACTTATATTTTACCTAGTCGACTTATACTTAGGTATAGTCAACTAGTACTTGCAACAGAGAGCTAGGTTCTCGGATTTTCGTCAGAGTAGTCGACTGATAATCTCTTATAGTCGACTAGAGCATATCATTAGTCGACTTATAGTCGACTAATATCGGGTCTGGCAGTTTTCTTTTCTGGTTCTGTTTTCAATTTGAGTTGGATTTAAATTTTCTTCTTTCTCTGAGGCGGTATTGATTGTATTGTTGAAGTTTGGGTTAGACTAAGATCATCTTAGGTGCCTATATAAACCCTTGGGTGACCTTTGAAGGCAAGTCAAGAATTCAAGAGAAATTCAGATTTCCACCATTGAGAGTTATAAGAGAGATCTTCTTATATTTTCTTCTCTATTTTTAATATAATTTCTCTCCTCCTCCCTGTGGATGTAGTCCCTCTTGCCGAATCATGTTAAATATGGTGTTTTTGTGTTTTGTGGTGATTGCTTACTAGTGGTAGATCTTCTAAGTTTCCGCTACCGAGTCTTCAACAATGTACAATAATACTCATTTACGTTTATTTTAATCTAACTTTCAATTGTTACACATAACTAGTAAGACAGGAACTAGAAAAAATAGACCCAATACAATTTGCTGGAAAATAAGTGTAAAATAAGTACCAGAGACGGAGTCGACAAACTGGCCGTCGATGAAGAGCTTGGTGAACTTGATCTCCGGCATGTCAAAGGCGAGGCCGTTTGTGCTGCCGTTGCTGTGGGTCGCCATACAAGTTCAGAGGGTGCAGTTTCAGGCCACGTATACTCTTCCCCAAATGCCGTTCTTCCTTCTCACTCCTCTCTCTCAACTGTGTTTATATGAGAGACGGTATTGAGTTGTGAGGGCTGGGTGGGTATTTATGGGACTCTCGGTCGATTTATATTTGCAAGAGTTTTTTTTTCATTTTTAAGTGGAGGTACAAAGAACATGGACAGAGAGACTCGGAGAGGAGAGAGGAGGAAAATTGGGCCAAATAGAATCTTCCCTCGAGAGAACGGACGAGATAGAGCCCTGCCGTTCTCATGATCGTGACCCCACTCTGGTACCTGCGACAGAAAAAAGATCCGAAATTTAATGATGGAAACAGACTTATAAACCTACAGAGAAAGACAATGACCTGATGTAGACTCTGCAGGCTCCTCGAAACTATTGCTGGCCTCATATTTCAGTTTCCTGGGCCTGCAAGAATCCAACCATGAGGGCCCTCTGACATTATAACATTGATTAAATAATGCTGAAAATAAATAAAAAATGAGCACTGTCCCTAACCGGGACAAATAGCAGGCCCTGAAAGATACAGTCGAGCCCTGAAAGATACCACGTTACAAGTCACACTGCATGCCAGTCTAAATTTCAAACTCAATAAGCGTCAAGAACAGCACATATTTAGATTCACGAAAACGAAACAAATCATGCACCAAAGATTATCAAGATTTTGCGTTGTCCTCGTTACATGGTGTACAGATAACAAAGAACTGCTAAGCTCTGATACCAGCCACTCTTAACGTGAAATTGAAAATTCGATCCCACAATGTGTCTGAATACTTTCATCAATGCCTAAGTTGTGTGTCAGTGCGGATACTGTGGCTGCGGACCTGCTGCGTGTGGAGCTGCATAATCATACCCGCTGTAGTTGCCCGCTGAGGGCCCGCCGTAGTACTGTTGGCGGACTGTGCTGGAAATCCGTGTATGAGCCGCGCCATATGGCACAGGGTCGGATCCATCGAAGCCACTGCCTTGGATTGGGTAATTGTAGGAATGGCGAGAGAGGGGCAGCTGGTGTGGTGCGGGCGGTTGATGGAACGAGGCTGCGTATGCTGTGTTGCTGGTCCTGACAGCTTTTGAAGGACGGAAGCTGGGGGCACCGCCACCGCAGCTCGTGCTCTCTTGGTCTGAGACTTGGTGGCTACGGCAGTCTTTTTTCCGCTCAGCTTTGACCTTCTCCATGTTCGTCAAACGCTTCTTTAGGCCTTCAATGCTAAACATTGACTCGAGTTTGTAACATTCAACACACTTGATGACAGAACGAATAGCATTCAACTCCAGATTGTTCGACTCTTCCTGATACAGGAAAATACAGCATTATGGTCATACAGATAGAAAAGGTATAGTGCAGTATATTTTGCAAGCTTGAACCTTTTGTCACCTTGCCTCATCTAATAATGGAACAGATCAAGGCAAGAAAATAAGTTTTCTAGAAATGCTCAATTTCCTTGAGTTAAAAGTAAATCTACAAGGAGTTTAAATTGCTATGTATCAGTAACACCTCAGTGTTAAGGACTTAAAAATAGTTCCAACCCAATTAAGCAGTAGAAACAGTCATGAAGTTGAACTCATTGGAACATAAGAACACAACCTAACTTATGCTTGCATGTACATACATAATGAGGCTGTTATGGGGACTGCCTTGTTGTGATTGACATTCAACATAAAGACTCAACTCTTGAACTCCAATAATGGAAAGGGTTTTGTGTTCAAAGATGCTATGACCTTCACTTTGAGGATTGATCACAAACTATCTGAAAATTGTTAGGCTGTTTGTGATGATCAGTTTCCGACCTCCTCGAGATCACGCCACGTGTTCACCGAGCGCCAAACAGGTGAGCAGCACGTGGCTACTTCCAGAACCTCTAACCAAGAGTACCCATTCGATTCAAATCCCGAGCGGCTCATATAATTAGATGGAAGACATAGAATCAGTTGTGAGAATCTCTATCTGTAAGCTAAAATCTCTATTTAAACTCAACAGTTATAGCTCGAAAACAGATCAACCATATCAACAGTTAGACGCAGAGATAAAGATGGACTTTCGTCCACCTCATTCAAATCTGGATGGTCAACTTAACCATCTCCGAGATAATGAATTAAGTTGTTGAACTAAGCATCACTCCTTAGCCTTATTCAAAGACATAACTTGTATATATATGTATATGTATGTGTGTATATGTATATGTATGTGTGTGTATAACCCTTCCATATGGAGGGGAATTCAGAAACCCTAGCTCACCAGAGAATCCCACTTGTGATCACCATTGACATAGTTGAATTTCTCTCTCTGATTTTTTTTATTTGGATTTTCACGTAATTTTCTGTGTTTGCATTGGTGTTTCTATGATTTGATTATACTCGCTCCACTATTTTGGAGTGTGAATTAATTTCTTAGAAAATACTCACAGTATTTAGTGCTTTCATTGAGAGTTTTTGAATCCTTACTGAGGATCTCTCCCCATCCAGGATCTCTCCCCATCCAATATCATAACCCTCCCTCTAAACAGCCTCGCACGACCGATATGGCTCCATCGAGGAACATCACCCAGGCTACAGCCATGGTCCAGCCGCTCCGAAAGGAAAGGGGAAACTATCAAAGCGCCTGAGCCTGAAGACTGTGAACTACTGCCACCAATATCAACTCCTTCTGCCGATCTCCAAGCCATTTCACGACTTTCTTTCATGGCTTGTTTCAGTTGTCTTCTTTCAACTCCTTCTAAACCACCAACTTCTTCAATTTCATTATCAGAATCTTCTTCGGTCACATCATAGAAATCTTCCTCACTTAAAGATCTCATAAGTCGATCTTTTTTAGATTTAATGGCCGCTCTTTCTTTGCTACCTTCAGAAAGATGTCGTCTCATTATTTGAGATATCTCTTTTGATACTCGCAAGCATCCTTCCACCTGACCGGGTACATGTGTTATATGCTGCTTCAATCTAGTGATACCACCATGGACTTGTTTCCCACAATAATTGCACTTCACAAGTTTTCTACTTCCACCAACAGGGGTACCATGTTCCCATCCAATATCGCGTTGCTTTGGAGCCATACTGAAATTTAAAAAATTATCTGTTAAATTAAATTAAAACTAAAATTAACTAAATTAAAAAACATTAAATTAAACTCAATTAAATGAAACTACATTAAATTAAACTAAACTAGTTTATACTAGATTAAGCAACACTAACTTAATTACCTAACTTCAATAAAATTATTAAATTACCTAACTTAATTACAAAACTTTATTAAATTAATTAACCTAAATTAAGTTAACTAAACTTTAAATTAAATTAAATTCAATTAATGAATGAAACTACATTATTAAACTAAACTAGTTTATACTAGATTAAGCAACACTAACTTAATTACCTAACTTCAATAAATTATTAAATTATCTAACTTAATTACAAAACTTTATTAGATTAAATTAACCTAAATTAAGTTAAATTAACTTTACCTAAACTAAACTAAATTAAATGACATTAAATGCAAATTAATTAGAGAGAGAGGAACAGAGAGAGGGAGACGGAGACAGAGGAGAGAGGGGAACACAGTGGAGGAGATAGAGAGACGGAGAGAGAGAGAGAGGGACAGAGAGAGAGACAGAGAGAGACTGACAGGGAGAGGGAGAGAGAGAGAGAGAGAGACAGAGAGGGGGAGAGAGACTGAGAGGGAGAGGGAGAGGGAGAGAGAGAGAGAGAGACAGAGAGAGAGATACAGAGAGAGAGAATCAGACAGAGAGAGAGATACAGAGTGAGAGAGTCCGACAGAGAGAGATACAGAGTGTGAGAGAGATACAGAGGGGGAGAGAGAGTCCGACAGAGAGAGAGAGACAGAGAGAGAGAGTCGCTGCGGGTCGCTGCGGAGAGAGAGAGAGAGCCGGGAGAGAGTCGCTGGGAGAGGAGAGAGAGAGAGAGCGCCGCTGCGGGGGAGAGAGAGAGAAAGAGAGGGAGAGAGGCACAGAGAGAGGTAGAGAGAGATTGAGAGGGAGAGAGGGAGAACTTCCTGCAGACGGACGGCGACGGCGACGGCGACGGACGGCGAGGGCGTCGCGGGGGGGACGGCGAGCGCGAGAGAGAGAGAGAGAGATCAGATCTGATCTCTCTCTCCCTCAGCGCGTTTTTAAGAGAGGAGTCACGGGCGCCGAGTCGCCCGAGTCGGGTCCTAGTCGGATCCGATCCGGGCCGACTCAGCGATCCTCTGTTGACTCGGGCCTCCGAGTTGTACCGGAGGGGGCCGAGTCGGATACGACTCGGCCGAGTTTTCGATCACTGGCGAAAGCCGAGATCTCAACTCACATACCAAATCGAGGAGCCCGAGTCATTCAGTGTGAACTACTACATCACCCAAAGCGGACACTCCGAATAAGCTCAAACATGCACCCTCATGAGAAGACAGTGTTCAAACAATGCTTATCAGAAATTCAGACGATTGGCGCGGTCCTGACTAATATGCCTCGAGGTCGTCTGTCACAAGCTCTCCATCAAGACGGGCGCTAAGCTAGTAAAGCAAAAGCCAAGGAGAATGAATGAAGAAAGGAGTCACGCCATCAGCGACGAGGTCGATCGCCTACTTCAAGCCGGCTTCATCCGAGAGACATTCTACCCCGACTGGCTCTCTAATTCCATCCTCGTGAAGAAAAAGAACAGTAAATGGAGAGTCTGCATCGACTTTACCAACCTCAAAAAAGCTTACCCGAAAGACAGTTATCCTCTTTCGAGAATCAATCAGCTAGCGGAGGCGACGGCAGGCCACGAGCTCTTTAGCTTCATGGATGCCTATTTCGGCTAATCAGATAAGATGCACCCACCAGATGAAAACAAAACCGCCTACACTACTGGTCGGGGAATCTACTGTTACAAAGTGATGCCCTTCGGCCTTAAGAACGCAGGGGCTACTTTCAAGCGAATGGTTAACAAAGTCTTTAAGGACCTGATCGGGAGCACCATGGAGGTATACGTCGACGATATGTTGGTGAAAAGTGTACAGTGCACAGATCACCTCCAACATCTAGACAAAACATTCGATCTTCTTAGGCTATTATGAAACTCAACCCCGAGAAATGCATATTTAGGGTGGCTGCCAGGAAGTTTTTGGATATCTAGTTACTCAACAGGGCATCGTGGCTGACCCCGACCAGATATCTGCGATTCTAAACATGAAGTCGCCCACTTGTGTAAAGGACATCCAGATACTGAACAGGCACCTTGCAGCCCTCAATCGGTTCATCAGCCGATCCACGAAAAATGCAGGCCATTCTTCCAAGCCTTGAAGAAGAATGGAGCTGACTTCCACTGGGACGAGAAGCGAGACAGCTTTTCAAGGGCTAAAAAGGTATCTGAACTTACCACCCCTACTGTCAAAGCCTTCCTCGGGAGAGACGCCATATCTTTACCACGCTATCTTGGGTCAACTGTGAGTGGGGCCTTAGTTTAGGAAGACAAGGGCGTCCAGTGTTGGTTTCGAGCAGCTCCGAGACTTGCAAAGGATCGGTAGCAACAAACTGGGAACGAGAGGTAAACTAATTTTTGAGGGAGAAGAAACTTCAGGTTTTTTTTATTTTCCAATTCACTGTGAAACAAATACAGCTACTTGGCCTTTAAATAGCCTTCACAACCTCAACAAACTTAGGTAAAATGATGCCATCAAATCACAACCTTACTAAAATGATGCCATCAAATCACAACCTCAACAAACTTAACTAAAATGATGCCATCAAATCCTACAATTAAAATGATGCCATCAAATCACAACCTCAACAAACTTAACTAAAATGATGCCATCAAATCCTACAATTATGCTAACAAACTCTAACAAACTTGACTGGGCGTAGCTGGATCGTGCCTTGATTATTGGCTCACAGTCTCCCCCTTAATCTAGGCACGATTGAGGTTGAGAACTCCGAGCTTCTGCTGCATCTCCGCAAACTTTTGCTTTGCGAGTGCCTTCGTCAGAATGTCTGCTTTCTGATCTTCAGTCCGCACGAACTCGACTTTGATCTGCCCTTTCTCAACACACTCCCGTATGAAATAGAAACGGGTATCTATGTGCTTGCTCCGACCATGGAATACAGCGTTCTTTATCAGGGCAATCGCCGATTTGTTGTCGACGAACAATGTGACTGGCTCGGGTGAACGACCAGTCACTTCGCTCACCAAACTCCTGAGCCACAGTGCTTGACAAGCTGCGGCTGTTGCCGCCATAAACTCTGCTTCACAAGAGGAAAGGGCCACGGTCTTTTGCTTCTACGAAGCCCAAGTGATTAGGTTTTGATTCAGATAGAAAGCCATACCAGTCGTGCTCTTCCTGTCATCTGCATCTCCGGCCAAGTTGCTATCGGAGAAGCCAATCACCTCTGCATCTCCTTGGCCTCTCCTGTACTCGAGCCCATATTCAAGTGTCCCCTTCAAGTACCTGAGAATTTGCTTCACGGCTTGATGGTGGAGGGTCGTCGGCCTCTCCATATACCTGCTCACAATCCCAATGGAGTAACTCAAGTCTAGGCGAGTGTGAGTTAGATACCTTAGACACCCGATGACACGCCTGTGTTGAGTTGCATCAATGGGTGTCCCTCCTTCATCTTTGTTGAGCTGCAACTTAGCCTCCATAGGATACTTCGTTGCGTTACAATCCTCCATCCCAGATTGCTTCAATACTCTCTTAACATAGGCTGTTTGCTTCAAAGAAATGTGATCAGCTTGTTGATTTACCTCGATCCCAAGGTAATATGAGAGCAATCCAAGATCGCTCATGTCGAATTCTTGCATCATCTGTAGCTTGTAACTTCTCACCGCAGCTGGACTTGTTCCTGTGACAATGAGGTCGTCGACATATACACCTACGATCAGCACTCCATCTTCATTGCTTCTCGTGTAGACTGCTTGTTCTTGGGTGCACCTACTGAAACCAGGTTCTTCAAGCAGTTATCAAGGCACAGGTTCCAAGCCCTTGGTGCTTGTCGTAAGCCGTAAAGAGCTTTGGACAAGCGATACACCTTGTCCTCTTGATTCTTGATGATGAATCCCTCGGGCTGAGCTACATACACTTCCTCCTTGAGATCTCCATTAAGAAATGCCGACTTCACGTCTAAGTGGTGTACTTGCCATCCTTGGTGAGCTGCAAGGGCGAGAATTAATCGAACAGTATCAAGTCTCGCGACCGGGCAAATACCTCATCAAAGTCGACACCTTGTCTTTGTACATAGCCCTTCGCGACAAGCCTTGCTTTGTACTTGAGTATCTTCCCCTCGTTGTCTCTCTTCACCTTGTAAACCCACTTGAGTCCGATGGGCTTGTGACCTGGTGGTAACTCAGTGAGCTCCCAGGTTTGGTTCTTCTCGATGGCTTCGAATTCAGCTTGCATTGCTTGACGCCATTCCCGTTCTAGAGCTGCGTCTTGATAGCTTGCCGGTTCTTCAGCCGACAAGTACAACATGTCTGGGTAAGGTGACATTGTTGTAGTCTCTGCATAGATGTCAGCAAGAGATTTGGTTCTTCTTGGCTGATTTGATTGTGGTGTTGGTGCGAGCGTGTTGCTTGAAGTTGAGCCTTCAACTTCTGGTGTAGCAAGCTGTCTTGACGCTGGTGATGTCCCGTGCGTCAATGGTGAGAGCGCGTCTCCTACGCTCTCAGCTGGATGCTCCTCTGATCTTCGTGGTGGCTGGGTTGCATTTTCCTCAACTGGAACTTGAATGGAGAACTCAACCCAGCTCATTGGATTAGCTCCGTCGGGCGTGCTCCAATCCCAACTTCCTGCTTCGTCGAACACGACGTCCCGACTGATATGGACTTTGCCACATTGAGGATCAAGGAGACGATGAGCCTTGCTACCTTCTTCCACACCAAGGTAGACTAGAGGGGTACTGCGATCGTCTAACTTCTTGTGATAGGGACCTGCAGCTTTCATGTGTGCAATACAACCAAACAACTTCAAGTGATTAACGTTTGGTTTCTTACCGTGCCAAGCTTCAAAGGGTGTCATCTCGTGGAGAGACTTCGTGGGCAATCTATTGAGCAAATAAACAGCATGTCTGACTGCTTCACCCCACAATATTGCAGGCACCTGCTTGCTCTTCATCAAGCTTCTCGTCGTGTCCATCACGGTCCTGTTCCGACGCTCTACCACCCCATTCTGTTGTGGCGTGTACGGGGCAGTAAAGTGTCGTTGAATTCCTTCAGCTTCACAATAATTAGTGAAGTCTCTGGACGAGAACTCTCCTCCGCGATCAGTTCTAAGTGTCTTCACCTTGCTATCACACTCATTCTCCACAAGTGATTTGAACTTCTTAAAAGAATTGAAAGCTTCACTCTTATCTTTTAACATGAACACCCACATCATCCTACTGAAATCATCCACGAGTAGGAGAAAGTATCTGTTACCTGCTGCAGTTGCGGGCGTAATAGGCCCACACAAGTCAGCATGGATGAGTTGCAGACGTCTCTCAGCCCTGTAGCTCGTCTGCTGAGGGAAAGGGAGTCGGGCTTGCTTGGCGACGAAGCAGCCTTCACACAATTAGTTTGGGTGTTCGATTTTAGGAAGTCCAATGGCCATCTTCTTATCTGCCATCAGTTTAAGCGCAAAGAAGTTGATGTGTCCCAGCCTTGCATGCCACAGCCAGGCTGGATCTTCAAGCTTGGACAACAGGCAAATAGGCTTGCAAGATTGAAGCACTATCTTGTATAGGCGGTTTGCAGATCTCCTGACCTTCATCAGCAACACACCCCTTTTGTCGATCACCTTCAAATGGTCGTCGAACAGCTCCACCTTGCTCCCATCCTCTGTCAATTGGCCAAGGCTTAGAATGTTACTTCTTAGTTTAGGGATGAAGTATACCTCGAAAAGTAGTCGTTGCTCCCCATTCTTGCATTGGAATAGGATCGAGCCTTTCCCCTCGATCTGCACTGTCGAGCCGTCACCAAACTTGACACGCCCTGTAACGCTCCGAGCAAGTTCCTTGAATTTGTTTTGATGGCCCGTCATGTGATTACTCGCGCCATTGTCGAGATACCACATGTCTGAGTCGACTTGTGCTTCATCTGCAGCACGTAGA
This sequence comes from Agave tequilana, assembly GCA_038442645.1. Classification (NCBI taxonomy): domain Eukaryota; kingdom Viridiplantae; phylum Streptophyta; class Magnoliopsida; order Asparagales; family Asparagaceae; genus Agave; species Agave tequilana. The sequence goes on along the minus strand of JAVJIF010024763.1, from coordinate 30,925 downwards.
TTGGGTACGATCTTTTCTTCGTTAAGCATGATCACCCCTGGAGACTCCTCCTGAGTCTCACCCAGAAGCAACGTGGCCTCTTCATCTTGTGCTCGAGCCAAGTTGGCTTCCTCGTCTCTGCGTCGGCTGTAACACTCCGACGCGAAGTGCCCAACTTTGTTGCAGTAATGACATCTGAACTTTGACTTGTTATGGTTGGTTGAATCACGACCTCCATCACCTTCTTGAGGGGCTGCTCTCTGGCCATCTCGACCTCCTCTTCCGTGCCCACGACCTCGACCGAGAGGGTTGCCACGCCCTCGATTGGTCGAGTTGTTTTGCTTGGTGTTCGACGAAGGTTCAGGCTGTCTATTCTTCTTCTTCTTTGCTTGCCACTCAGCGTGAGTCAGGAGAAGTTAGTTTCCGCTGCTTTCATCTCTCCCACGTATGCGCTCCTCGTAAGCTTTGAGGCAGCCAATGATCTCCTCCACTGGCATTGTTTCAACATCCGCGAATTATTCAATCGCGGCTACTACCTGCAAAAATTTGTTAGGCACAGATACAAGTACCTTCTTGACGATCACGTCGTCGTCCATCTTCTCTCCAAGCCCTCGAATCTTGCTTGCCAGGGTTGTGAGTTTCCCTGCAAACTCAACGACGGACTCAGAATCCCTCATTCGTAGGGTCTCGAACTCACTCTTCAGGGTCTGAATTCGCGCCTTCTTAACGCGATCAACCCCTTGGTACATTGTCTTCAAGCTTTCCCACGCCTCTTTGGATGTCTTGTACTTCGCCAACTGTAACAAGATCTCCTCTGGAACTGCTTGGAAGATGCATGCCAATGCTAGTTTATCCTTCTTCTTGTCCACGGCCACGCCTGTCGCAGGTTCGACTGCCTCCCAAACTCCCTGAGCCTCCATGAAAACTTCCATTTTAATGGCCCAGGTGGAGTAGTTTGTCGTGGTTAGCATTGGGTAATGAAGAGTGATTCCGCCCTCCTTTGTTGCTGGTGCTGTCGAGGATGAGGACCCTGAAATCATCGCCATGGTGTTGAGACGAAGGTATTTGGGCATTAACCTGCAGCTCTGATACCAGATGTTGGTTTCGAGCAGCTCCGAGACCTGCAAAGGATCGGTAGCAACAAACTAGGAACGAGAGGTAAACTAATTTTTGAGGGGAGTAGAAACTTCAGGTTTTTTTTTTTATTTTCCAATTCACTGTAAAACAAATACAGCTACTTGGCCTTTAAATAGCCTTCACAACTTCAACAAACTTAGGTAAAATGATGCCATCAAATCACAACCTTAACTAAAATGATGCCATCAAATCACAACCTCAACAAACTTAACTAAAATGATGCCATCAAATCCTACAATTAAAATGATGCCATCAAATCACAACCTCAACAAACTTAACTAAAATGATGCCATCAAATCCTACAATTATGCTAACAAACTCTAACAAACTTGACTGGGCGTAGCTGGATCGTGCCTTGATTATTGGCTAACATCCAGAAGCCAGTGTATTACACCAGCCATTCCATGAACAGTCCACAAACCAAATACCAAAAGCTAGAAAAACTGATGCTTGCTCTCTTTATCATCTCGAGGAAGCCCAGGCACTACTTTCAAACTTTCCCGATCATAGTCCTCACTGAGCACCCCCTAAGAAGCGTGGTGAAAAACGCGAAAGCAACCAAGAGATATCAAAATGGACATCGGAGCTGAGATCCTACGGACTCAGCTACGAACCAAGAGCAGCAATCAAAGGCCAGGTCTTAGCAACTTTATTGCTGATTTCACCTCGAGGGCCACAGAGCACGCTGACTAACTCGAAAGGAGGATCATGAACGTGGACAGAGCTTCAAACGGCAGGGGGCAGGCATCAGAATTGTCCTAACCACTCCAGAAGGATCCATAATCGAACAGTCATTTACCCTCAGCTTTCTTGCTTCCAACAATAAAGCCGAGTACGGGGTAGTCCTAACTGGACTCTGAGCGGCTATCACACTCGGGGTCACAGAGCTTGAAGTTCAGTGTGACTGCTCACTAGTAGTCCACCAAGTCAGCGATGAAAATGTCGCAAGGGATTCTCGGATGACGGAGTACCTACAACTCGTTCTCAAATTAAAGTCCAAAATCTCCCAATGCGACTTCAAGTAGGTCCCCTGATCTGAAAACAATCACGTCGACTCACTCGCCAACATGGGGGCAGCCACCAGTGTTCTAAATATCCCCGATATAACCCCGATATTGCGCCGACATTGCGTTTACGACACCTAGCCGCAATGATTTGGCACATCCAAACCGATATAGCGTTTTTCATCCAAAATCGCCGATAAATATGCATGGACCCGATATATCGGCCGCAATTTCGGCGATTTTGGACCCGATATAGCTTTTTACACCTAATTTCTAGGTTAGGTATTTGGGTAATTCGAGTGATGTGGCAATGTGACATTTTTGAAGATTCTACACTTGGATAGTGATTATGGATTCATAGGCTTAATGCAAGTTATCGAATTAAGTATATCTAAACATATAAGTATGATGTTTTTTGTAGATTTATATAATGTATGCATATATTGTCTTATTGAGATGCGATTTAAGACAAGAAGATATGTATATTTACAGTCCGATTTTGACATCCAATTTTTGAAAATATCTTCGATATATCCCCATCTCCGATAAATTTTTCCGGCCGATGTAGCCGTTGTGACCACCATTTAGAACACTGGCAGCCACAGAGTTCCAGTTCAAATGTGAAATCCCCATTGAGCATATCACCAATCCGAGTATCCAACAACCAACTGGAGTCCCTATGCCTCGATATTTCATCAGGGTGGAGGGACCCCCGTCATCGCCCACCTGAAAGACGAAAAACTTCCCGACGACAGGGTATAGGCACGAAAGCTACAACACTTATCCATCAGGTACACACTCCTCAGGGATACCCTATATAAGAAATCCTACTCCAATCTCTATTCTGACCCGAATCTGAGATGTCTCGGTCCAAACGAAGCTCGAAAAATAATGCAGGAAATTCACGATGGCGACTGTGGGAACCATGCGGGAGGACGCTCTTTAACCCACAAAGTCATATACCAAGGGTACTACCAGCCCAATATGCTCGAGGACGCCAAGAGTTACATGAAGAAGTGCTCACAATGTCAGATGTTCGCTCCAGCGTCAACAGAGCGAGCACTGACCTCCGCACCTTGCTCAGCCCCTGACCCTTCATGCAATGGGGGCTGGACGTAATTGGACCGCTCCCCCGAGCACAACCCCAGCTGCGGTTCCTACTGATAGCCACCGACTACTTCACCAAATGGGTCGAGGCGGTGCCTCTCTGAACACCGGGCAACAGATTGCCAAGTTCCTTTGGCAGAACATAGTATGTCACTTCGGACTCCCTCACACCATCATCTCCGACAACAGAATGAACTTTGCTAGCAAGCAAGTGGCCAGTTTGTGCGCTAAGTACAAAATCATACATTGATTCTCCTCACCCTATTATCCTCAATGCAATGGTCAGGCTGAAATCAGCAACCGCACCATCCTTAACAACCTGAGCAAAAGTTTGGACAAAGCTAAAGGCAAATAGGCAGAGAAACTCCAAGACTACTTTGGGCTTATAGGACCACCAAACGTGTCCCGACCAACGAAACCCCGTTCTCGTTGGCATACAGAACAAAAACGATCATCCCGGTCGTCGTCAGCATGCTGAGGAGTTGTTCAAGACGGACACCCTACTCCGCTTGATGTTGGATCAGTCAGAGAAAGACGACAACAGGCTCAAATCCATATCGTTGCCTATCAACAGCAAATCCGGACAGCACACTACAAGAAGGTGATGTCTCGAAAATTTCAAGTCAGAGACATGGTCCTAAAGCGCATAATTAAGAGCACACAACAGAAGAATCAAGGAAAGCTGGGGGCCAACTGGAAAAGTCCCTATCTCATCATCGCTCGGGGAGGCAAGAGGTCGTACACCTTGGCCAATCAAGATAGGAACCAACTCAATAAGCAATGAAACTCTTTTCACTTGAAACGATATTATGTCTAAGTCATGTAACATTCAATGAAAAGATCATTTTTCTGCTACCTTAGTCGTGTTTCACCCAACTCGGATATTTGCTCCGAGCACCGTGCATAATCTCTAAAGCCTTCACGGGTTTTCACCATGACGGCGGCCCTTCAGGAAGCCTCCTGAAAGATGGAGGCTCGCTCACGTTAGATGTTCAGAGCCAGCCTATAATGGGATATGCCTTGATGGCTGCCCAAGCAGGTCAACAGCCTACACGGGTTCACCCTGACGGCGACCCTTCGGGGGACCTTCTGAAAGATGGAGGCTCGCCCATGTTGGATGCTAGAAGCCAACTTATAATGCGATACACCCTGATGTTCGCCCGAGCAAGTCAACAGCCTACACATGTCTTCACCCTGACGGCGACCCTTCGAGGGATCTCCTGAAAGATGAAGGCTCGCCCGCATTGGATGCTCGAAGCCAGCCTATAATGGGATATGCCATAATGACCGCCCGAGCAGGTCAACCTACATAGGTCTTCACCCTGACGGCGTGTAGCAGTCCCAGATTTAATCACCTATTTTACATAATCATCAACCTTTACACTAATTCAGACAATCTCTGAAAATTTCAGCAGCATTTCCTTTGAAATATGGAGTCGGCCTTAATACAATAAATCAATTTCAGCTAACATCAGCCTACTTATCAATATACATCCCACGCAACAAATATAATATCATTTCGACTTGATCTCGCCTACTTATAATTCCAAATCCCATCATATAGCTCATCTCAAAGTCAATCAAATAAATATATACATAAGAGTACTTCCCTTAATATAACATTCTAACCCAAAACTATTTATAGTTCTACTCAATATACAAACTACAATCATGTATATCTATCTTCATTTATTCAATTATTTAATTATTTACTCTTTTGCATAAGTATACCACTATCTACTACTAATAGCAATAACCCACAAAAACTAATACAACCAGAGTCTACAAAAAGGAATCATATTCTATAACAAATAGATGCATCATCCCAGGAGAACCTCCTTGCAGCTCTAAGTTGGGCCTTCACCTTACTGTGACCTGAAAACATCAATTTGTGATGGGGCGAGCTCAACAGCTCAGTGAGTAAAGTCATTTAAATCAAGTATGCATTTTAATACCATTATAATTCAAGTATGATGCAGTTGAATATTTTCAAGAATAATCTCAATTATCTTCTTACTTTTAATGAGTAGTGCAGATTTATGTCTCTGATTCTTTCTATAATCTAGTACTTATTCTTCGCATTCTTTTAGACACACGTGTCCTATATATATATATATATATATATATATATATATATATATATATATATATATATATATATATATATCTTGGGTCATACAGCACTTAAGATGATTGTCATTCTCTTATTTTCACCAAGGGATTCATTGATCATACACTTGTAATATATATCACTCGTAGACTTGGTGATACAATACTATACACATATTTGTATACCACTTGTTCAGTTCACAACACATTCGTGTTTTACGTATAACTCACGGTCACAATCATATCTCCCAGAGCGTATAATCTTACTCAGATTAGTTTACAATTTGTTATTGTTCTTCCAATATACATATGAGATGCAAGACACGCGAACATCACATATCACTCACAATAGAATCCAAATATAACCATATATTCATATATGATGAAATACATGACAATCACATCCATATACCGGATGTCACAAAGAATCTATATACATATACTAAATGCCATAATAACCACATTCATATACCGGATGTCACAAGCAATCACATTCCTATTCAGATGTCATAGATAACAACATTCATACACTGGATGCCACAAATATACTTTCATGCATACTTTTAATTTATCAAGTAAAAATCAAGACATCAAAATTTAGTCCAAGTATGCTTCAATAAAAAAATAGCAATACTCCCCTTTGACACCTCTGGTTCAACCCGGTCCCTTCCTCCAATACATATAATATGATAAATACTCCCCTTCGACACCTCCAGTTCAACCCGGTCACTTCCTACAATACATGCAATATAAAAAATACTCCCCTTCGACACCTCCGGTTCAAATCGATCACTTCCTCCTAGACAATATATAAACATTATGCAATAAATGACATGCATGCATGTAGTTACACACCAGTATACATAAACAATAACTACGTACACAATTATCAAATACATTAGTATGCATGCTCATTATCATAAACACATTCATATCTACACTGATATGTCACACACGATCAAGTTCATACGATTTCATATGCACGCACCATATGGATCAATGTATAGGAAAGACAATATTCAATCACTTATATAATCACTTTCCTAAAGGACAACTATAATTATCAATATGGATGCCCGATTTCTGATTAGGGTTCATGATATAACCATATCAACTTCACAAGTACGGTACCCTGTTTTAATTATCGGCCGATACGACTGAGATATCGTCCGATATCTCCTTTTTTGCCTGCTGCCGATACGATATAGGGAAATCGTTTGCCATATCGTTTGCAGCAAAAAACGGCTGATATTTGAAATATCGGCCGATAAATTGCCCGATATTGGTCGATAAATCGTCCGATATATCACCCGATATGAAATAACTTATTTATTGCACGACTGTGTGCAAATGTACATGATTTTTTATTGTCTCTGCAAGCATATTACATCACTTTTATTAGGTAGATGATATGTATGACTCTAAACCAACTCTTAATTATCAATATTTCATTATATATAGTGTCCAATATGAACGCTCGATATGCGCGTGTATCCCCGATATCTCCCCCTATATCTGATATACGACATGAAAAACCCCCATCCGATACGATTCCGATATCCGATATTTAGAACCTTGGTACGGTATACATCATGGTTGAAAACAATCATCACCTATCTACATGTATAGATATATCAGATTGTAACCTAAGTTACAGTATTCCAATTTATAATCATCACTGCTTGGTCAGGCTTAATGTAATTAAGCTAACTACCAATTTATATTTTTAACATCTTAATAAAGGTTTATAATTACTCATACATATCTTACTATCAATCATTAAATCAAGAACATGATTATTCATCAAATTGCCCGATATTGCTCGATATTACTTTATGTTGCCCTTAATTCATTTTTATTTCCAATTACTATTTTTCATTGCCACTAATTTCAATTCTTTGTTCATGGTTACTTATAATTTAGTCTATCATCTCACGAGTTGTCACATAGTAGCTAAACTCGTCGATGACTACTAAGTCCTTTGATCGCTAGATTCGATCATGCGGTTATTAGGATTTACGAATCAGATAATTAATTATCGATATTTGATCTTACTTCCTCACATCACACTATATTCACGAATTTCACTCCATATAGCCGAAGATTTTAATATTATTATAATGTTATTCAAACATTTATTTCAATTTTTTAATTAGTTCAGTTCCAACATAAATTCTAGATTTCATTAATACTGGTTTCAACACTACCGGTTCTACCGTTCTCGATTTCAGAGTCATTCCTCAAGTGATCTATGTCTTAATTAACACCATCTATTCTGTATCAATTGACTAATATCGCCATTTATTATCCAGTTCATGTTCAATTTCTCCTTACTTTAATTATAGGTGTTTTCGAATAATTTCGCATTTGCAACCAAAATCTTTCTTTGATATGAATTACTAGCGCACAACCAAAGTTTGGTATCACGTGGATTTATCAACAAATTGTTCTTTAATCACGATCCTTATTATCATGTAATTCCAATATATGAAATTATAAAATTTAACCAAAACCGAGAAGACTCTACTCTTGATATTATACTTTCATTCGTAAATCACCATATTCCAAGTTAACCCTACTAACCATGATTTAATCCATTATCCTACAATAATTTTCTTATTCATTTTCATACTTTTAAAATTACTTACGTGCCACTGATATTTATTAATTCAGTTCAACTATTCATTAACTGATTTTGGTATCTGACCCATCAGTTCATATTCAATTTATATCTCTAAGCGTGTGTTTAATATACAACTATACATATGTGAATTACTGATATTAGTCTTCTTAGTTATATACATTTATCTATTCCACCAGTTACTCAGGGTTTAGTCTATACAAGAAATTATCATGCTTTGATCTGATATCAATAAATACATAAGTTTCTTATTACGGTTTTCCATCATAACAGTTTTCAATTTAGGATTCTCCATTAATTTCAATTCAGTTGATTATCATACAATATTTCATGTTTCTAACCATGGTTGTCAAGTTAACATGTGACATCGATTCTTATCGGTTCAAATTGAATATTTACTACCTATTTCGATGTCAGACCAATCGGGGTATCCCGTCCGTTTCCAATTGACATCTCGAAATGTGCACTTATTCTTATTCATATAGGGTATTATCCATATTCATACATTACATTCTTGTATCACTTTTCATGCACGATATCCATCCATGTTCATACATATATGGTCTAAATTCATTTTCAGAAATTCACAAGCATATAACTCATGTGATATATATCTACGTTCGTCCATACTAATACATCTACATGCACTTGATGATCATGTCTACATGCATTATATATAATAATAAAATCACAATTTATTATCATACCCGTATTATGTTACACATATATTTGTAATAACAAATCCGCAATTCATTATCCGGGATATCCTATTGGATTCCGTTCCACAACACTAATTCACATTATCAGTAAATATCACAATTTCCTTTTAACAATATCTTAGTACCATTGAATCAATATTATCAATATTTTCTCAATAATAATTATTTCTTAATTGGGAAAATTATAGCTTGAGTTAGGACTACTACTCACCGGCATCCGATAAATTCTTGAACACCCAATACCACATACTAATACTGAGAATGTGTAGCTCTCGTTTCCACAATCACAACGGCTCAAGAATTGTCCGAATATGACTTTGGATGGCCAAGATATCGTCCGAAAATCAAAACCAATATAAAAAGTTAGATATGTAATAATTTGAAAATATTCAGGAGGTTGTTTGTAATTTTTCAATACCCAAAATAATTTATTTCATCTCACAGGGGCTAAAATGAAATTTTACCTTATTTAAATTAACCGAGTCGGGTTGGGTGCATCACGAGTCGGGTTTGGGTTGAACCCTAAACCCAAACCCGTTATGGGTTTTAACCATACAAGCAGCAGCAGAAGCCGCCGGTAGCTACTCCTCGCGGCCGCCACCGCCCGACTAGTCGGCAGCTTACCCGGCCGACACTGCCTCTGTCGCCGTCGTGCCCGCTCCTCCGATGACGCTCCGGCGCCCTCGCGTGGATCTGAAGAAAGAGAGGGAAAAAGAGAAAGAGGGAAGAAGAGAAGAGGAGGGGCTGCTCCTCGCCAGGCCATCGTGCCCTGGTCGTTGCCGCCCCAGCTCCCGCACTGGTACTGCACCCCCCCAGCCAGCCTTTGGCTGTTAGACAGAAAGAAAAAGAGAGAGAATGGGGGAACGTGTGAGAGAGAGAGACAAGGAGAAAGAAGAGAGATGAAAAAAATTCTCATCTCTTCCTCCCTTATAAAAAGCCTACCCACTCCCTCCTACTCCCCATACCTCCCCCATATCTCAATTTTTTATAATTTTTCTTTTTCTTTTTCTCCCTCCTCTCAACAACAAATTAAAATATAATTACAATTAAAATTAGATACCAATACTTGGTATACATACAAGTATTTCATGAAATAAATACATTTACATAATTTTCACATATTATTTTAGTCAAAACAAATTAATAAATAATTACAAAAAAATTCCAATAAGATACCAATCACTGATTCTCATTATCGGAATAAAATATAGAAATTAAAAAAAATCATACAAATTTCGAATAATCTCTTTAACACAATTTCTAATAATTAGTCCAGAGTTTAATAACTCGATGTTACACGACGAACCTTCAGGGGCCTCTTGAAAGATGGGAGGCTCGCCCACGTTGGATGCTAGGAGCCAGCATATAATGGGATATAGCCTGATGGCCGCCTGAGCAAGTTAACAGCCTACACGACTCTTCACCCTGACGGCGACCCTTCGGGGGCCTTCTGAAATATGAAGGCTCGCCCACATTAACTGCTCGGAGTCGGCCCACAACGAGACCTGCCCTGATGGTCCCCCAAGCGAGTCAACAGTCTTCCTCAGACCAAGATGATAACACAACTTCGAAGCTGGGACTTCCCCACTCAGATAAACATTCACAGGTACCATGGAGAAACGAATCTCATTCGAGAACCACATTCCAAATATGTCCAAACGCTTCAAAGCAACTCCCGAGCAGACGCCACACTTCAAATCAAAAAACAATTAAAAACCAGGCAAGATCCAAAAAAAACACCCATATTCTTAATTCTTTGTTTTATTATAGAGTTTTTTCGATTACATTCATCTACTTACAAGTGTGGTTACAACTAACATGAGCAATACAAGATTTGTTAGGTGCGTTCTTCCTGAGAAAAAAATCAATACGCCCTCAACGAAAACAGCATCCGGGAGATGGCCCTTGAACAACCAGTCCGCTAGGCCAGAAGGGCAAGGACACTGAGAACTCTCAGGAAGCCACCAGCAAGGAAGACTACTCGAATCGCAGAATGAAGCTTGTGAAGCGAAGGGATACTGATGCCAAGACCATCACCACGAAGATGACTCAGGAGTGGGGGCAGCCGAGGTACAGGCACCCCATAAGAGCACCGAAGGCCGAACCCAGAGATCGGAGTCGTCATCGAGCACCCTTATGCTCCCTGCTCTATGTTAACTACAAGACGGACAGGGACACAGCCTCCAGCTACTACTCGCCCTGCTCCGATCGAGACAAGACAAGCGGACCAGCTAGAAGATAGTCCATTCGCCGCCCTTCCTGACAGCCGGGCCTCCTCGCAAGAACTATTATCGCACGACGAGCCCCTCGCAAGAACCGACAACCCATAACAAATGAACTCCTGAAAATCAGGAGTGCAATCGCGTATCTACTCTCCTTTTTCCATTGGATGAAAAGAGAATACATCACCGCACAGAATACACGAGGGATTCGGGAAAGTGGAAGAGCATTCACGAAGCAATGCAGATCTCTTGAGATCATGTCCTATTTATAAAGAAGAAGCCCAAGCGTCGGCCGGTCAATATCAAATCCCAAAATGAGACGAAGTGCTACTCGATTAAGGACCCTACACGTGGCATAATATGCAGGATATACTATCGCGTCAGATACACCACACTTTCCTCGAATGTTGCATGCCTCGAGAAGCTATAGTTGCTTAATTAACGCCGCAGTGAATGAGACGTGCATTTAAGATTCGGCCCAGCCTGTAGAGCCATGCACGCCTCTACAAGACAAAAACTGAAGCGACAGTGAATTGACCGAGCCTGGGTCCAGAGTTCTCTTCTCTACCTGTTCCCCTCTCTATTAGACTCCCCAGGAACCTAAACTCCTGAGGGAGGGTTCCCAATCTCCTCCAAAGAGAAGAAAGCATCTGTGATGGTCAGTTTCCGACCTCCTCGAGATCACGCCACGTGTTCACCCAGCACCAAATTGGTGAGCGACACGTGGCTACTTCCAGAACCTCTGACCAGGAGTACCCATTCGATTCAAACCCCGAGCAGCTTATAATTAGAAAGAAGCGATTGAATCAGTTGTGAGAATATCTATCTATAAGCCAAATCTCTATTTAAACTCGACAGTTATAACTAAGGAACAGATCAACCATATCAACAGTTGGACACAGAAAATCAGATAAAGATGAAACTTTCATCCACCGCATTCAAATCTGGATGGTCAACTTAACCGCCTCCGAGATAATGGATTAAGTGGTTTAACTAAGCAGGACTCCTTAGCCTTATCCAAAAACATGACTTGTATATATATATATATATATATATATATATATATATATTATATATATATATATATATATATATAAACCCTTCCAATATGGAGGGGAATTCAGAAACCCTAGCTCACCAGAGAACCCCACCTATAATCGGCATTGACATAGTAGAATTTCTCTCTCCGTGGTTTTCTCTCATTTAGGTTTCCACGTAATTCTCCGTTTTTGCGTTGGCTTTTCTGTGATTTGATTATACTCGCTTATTATTTTAGTGTGTGGATTAATTCCTTAGGAAATTACCCACAGCACTGGTGTATAGCAATTCCAAGGTGAATCAGTAGTTATCTAGCAGACCAGACTAATTTATTAATTAAAAATTATGTAGCCCCAGAAGAAAGCATCTACCTCATGAATTAAGCATGTATGAACAAACATAAGAAAGTTCTTAAAGTTCCACACCCAGAAACAACATGATGGAAACAACCTTATGCTTCATAATGTAAACAAATCAACATTATCTAGTAGATAAACTAAAATAAAGAACCAACCAGCGAGCAGAATGAACATTTCAACATCCTTGTTAACATAGCCTAACGACAGACAAGAGTACACTTCAGTAAACTAATTGTTTGAGTAGCATTCTAAAACAAAATATGAAACTTTGAGTATTTTTCCAGAAATCATGGAGAAATAGAAATCATTTGTTCCTTTTATGAATCTTAGTAAAACAAGAGTGAAATAATCATATAATGCAGAATCCGCAACAGGAAATAATGCTCATATAGGAGCATCAAATTATCAAACATAGAGATGAGAAATACCTAACCGAGCTATGAAATCAGAAAAATGGACATGGTAAAGTTAAAAGCTGAGAATTGACATACAATAGCAGCAGCTGAATGATTCCCATTCTTTGCTATCGCATGTGCTTTCTTTTTCGAGTTGTGGAGGATGTTCTTGAGTAGAGGAGCAGGAGCAAACTTTTCAGTTAAACCAGACTCACATGCAAAACATACAGCTTCAAGCTCCTTCCCAGTCTTCACCAACTCATCAATAATATCTGCAAGAGATCACATACAGCTTAAAGGGAAATTTTTAAAATGCACATCTGTAGAACAATAAGAGAGCATATAAAAAAATTAAATGAAGCTACATTTCTAGTAGAAGTATATATATAATAAAGTTCAAGGTTTAAAAAGCTCTAGGCGGGCCAGGCGACGGTCCTGGGGCCAAGCGCCTATCGGACTAGGCGGGGACTTGAAGTTTTTCTATTTTTTAAAATTTAAATTTTATTTAAGTGTGTTATATGTTCAAAAAACTTTAAAAGACCATAAAAATACCTTAAAAATTAAATAAAGACATACATCTAAAATTGAATTAGAGAAGAAGCAAAAGAAGATGTAATGATATATCTTGTCAATTGTCATGTAATTTAATTACTAACATCTAAAATTGAATGTAAAACAGTAAAAGATTGTGTTTTTACCTTATTTTTTAGAAGAAGCGGATATGAAAAGCTTGCCGATGTCGAGAACCTCATCGGCGTCGAAAGAACCCTAGTTCGCGTCGGCGAACTTAAGATAGATGTGGCCACTAGAGATTGGAGAAGAGATTTGAGAATTTAGGGTTTCTTAGAAGCCCTAAATAACCACCCCGATTAAAACGGATTCAACCCGCTTTAAGCGAGTTCAACCCACTTAACTTAAAGAATTTAGGCCGCATAGGCCCGACTGGGCGGACCCGAGGCACTATGGGCCTAAATTCTTTTTAAGTTAAGCGGGTTGAACTCGCTTAAAGCGGGTTGAACCAAAATCAGATCAGTGAAAGTGAAAGAAGGATCCTCTAGACTCATCTAGATTAGTGATCAGCTGATAAGCTTGTTCCAAGATCGTGATGCCCTGAGCTATGAACTCTCGATGATATTCATCCCTAAGACCTGACTTGGACCTAAATAGGGTCTATTCAGGAGACTCTAAAATGATGGCACTACACTTATTCAAGTATTCATCAAATTTCATGATGTAATCGATAACTGGCTTGTTTTTCTGAGTTGACCTTTTCCATTTGTCCAATAAATGTTACTAAGAAAGGTGAAATATATTTTTGTCTAAGCTTCTCTTTCATTTCGTCCACTGAATCTTCCCTTCTTAATCACATCAACCTTTCAGCATTCTCCCAACATTATCCGGCTTGTCCAGTTAGTTTTATAATCACAAATCAGACCCTCTTAGACTCTGACATATCGTACCAATAAAAGTAGTGGTCCATAGCTAATGTCCAATTTATAAAAGCCTGAGAGACTAGTCGTCTGTCAAAGGATGAAGTATCTACTTTTACACTCTTGATATATTGGGCATTCGTGTCCTCATGTCTATGGGCTTGTCTAGCTGATGGGGACATCTCTCCAGGATTGCGATTCTACACCAGGAGGCGTCGTCGCACACTTTCAGTTTGGTTCGATTAGGGCTGGGAAAGTCAACTTAGCTATTTTTCCCTTTTTATTGTAATTTTTATTATTTGGCAGTTTTCTTTTAGTCTCATATCGTTTGTAATGGGATCTTTCTGTTAATGTAGGCCTATTTAAGGCCAAGACTGGTATTGTTATTGGTAGTTTTGGAATGAATGAAAATTGCTTTTAAGCTTTGTAGCCTGTGTGCTTTGGGTGAGAAACCCTAGGGAGAGAATCCCGTTTGGTTCCCCCGTCATTATTGGCGCCATTACTTGTTACCGCAAGAATTCGTCATTTATTCCGACCATGAAGCCCTTAAGTATCTCAACTCTCAAAAGAAGTTGAATTCGAGGCATGGTAGGTGGGTAGAATTCCTTCAAGATTACACCTATGTCCTCAAGCATAAGGCCGGGGTGGAAAATAGGGTCGCTGATGCTCTTAGCCGTCGTCGCGCTTTACTTTCTGTCATGAGTACGGAAGTGGTTGGTTTCGAGAAGATCAAAGAAACTTATGAGTCCTGTCCTGATTTTGGAAATATATACACTGTATTAAGGGATAGTTTGACACATGAGATTGATGGTTTTCTTCTGCAAGACGGATATTTGTTTCGCTCTCGTCTGTTGTGTATCCTCGTACCTCATTGAGAGAATTTCTGGTATGGGAACTACACGCAGGGGGGCTTGCTAGACACTTCGGGCGAAATAAAACAATTGAAGCTGTCGAACATCGTTTTTATTGGCCGACCTTAAAAAGAGATGTTGCAAGACTTGTTAGTCAATGTCGTACATGTCAACTCGCCAAGCAACGAAAACAAATACTGGTCTCTACACCCCTCTACCAGTCCCTAACTGTCCTTGGCAAGATGTCAGTATGGATTTCGTGTTAGGTTTACCAAAAACAGCAAGGAAGCATGATTCCATACTTGTGGTTGTAGACCGTTTTTCCAAGATGGCTCACTTCTTGCCATGTTCCAAAACGTCGGATGCATCTCGGGTTGCTACAATCTACTTTGATGAAGTTGTTAGGCTACATGGACTACCCAAAACAATTGTCTCAGACAGGGATGTTAAATTTACGAGCTACTTCTGGAAAACCTGTGGCATAAAATGGGAACTAAACTTCAGTTTTCTACGGCCTTCCATCCACAAACTGATGGCCAAACTGAAGTAGTCAATAGAAGTCTTGGTAATCTGTTACGATGTTTAGTGGGTGAGAATCTTAGAGCATGGGATCTTGTGTTACCTACTGCTGAGTTTGCATACAACAGTTCTGTCAATAGAACCATAGGCATGAGTCCATTTGAGGTAGTGCATGGTTATCAACCTAGGCAACCTATAGACTTAATTCCTATGGTACCCCATCATACTAGGATGTCTGAGTCAGCTGCATCATTTGCATCACACATTCATGACTTGCATAAGGAGATCAGCAACCAAATTCAGAAAAATAATGCAAACTATAAAGCTTATGCAGATTTGCACAGGAAAGCACATGAGTTTAACGTAGGAGACTACGTGATGGTTCGAATTCGACCAGAACGGTATCCTCCGGGTACCGTGAAGAAATTGCACGCACGTAGTGCGGGACCATTCAAAATTTTGAATAAAATTAATTCAAATGCATATGTAGTAGATCTCCCACCGGATTTTGGAATTAGTCCCTCTTTTAATATTGAAGATTTGATTGCGTATAAAGGGCCCAATTTTCCCCTGATAATCCTTTATTGGATGAGCCTTCCCCTGTGCCACCTCCTGAGAGACCCTTATTACCTCCTCTTCCCCAAATACATCCAACCCATATGGCAGATCAAATTGATGAAATTATTGATGATCAGATTGTCTCTACTAGAGATGGTGGTTACCACAGATTTTTGGTTCGTTGGAAAGGACTACCTGATTCTGATAACACTTGGATTAATCGAGAGGAACTCCAACGGTTGAACCCTGATCGTCTGGAGCATTATGAAAGCCGTGGAGGTTCACGTTCGACAGAGTCGAGTTTTTCCCAACCCCGAGGGAATGATGGGGACATCTCTCCAGGATTGCGATTCTACACCAGGAGGCGTCGTCGCACACTTTCAGTTTGGTTCGATTAGGGCTGGGAAAGTCAACTTAGCTATTTTTCCCTTTTTATTGTAATTTTTATTTATTTGGCAGTTTTCTTTTAGTCCTATATCGGTTGTAATGGGATCTTTCTGTTGATGTAAGCATATTTAAGGCCAAGACTGGTATTGTTATTGGTAGTTTTGGAATGAATGAAAATTGCTTTTAAGCTTTGTAGCCTGTGTGCTTTGGGTGAGAAACCCTAAGGAGAGAATCCCGTTTGGTTCCCCGTCACTAGCTCTATTTGTTCTACGAGGGGAACGCCTATGTGGGGTTCTAAATCAGTGTAGTAGTGCTGAGCTTGCCTACGCCAGAATGACTTATTGTTAGCTCAGGAATTGTTCTTAAGGAATCTGGGTTTCTTCGGTTGTTTCTTGCCTATCAAGTCGAGTGGCTAATTTTCTGTAATTGGCGTCAGCCTGATCTATATCCTCTTGCAGTCGTTGATCCATCTGGCCCATCTTAGCAAGGATCGCGTCAAGTTTATCCTGAATACTAGAGTTCATGGGTGCAAAATTTTCTCTTATTGAAAAGCTTTTCCCACTTCTACTTGGAATGCAAATTTTAACTAATTCTAAATGATGATTTTTTTAATGCAAACAAATGATAAATGTTGGTGCAAAATGCAAACTACCCTAAGGGTGAAATGTATGCTAATGCAAGAAAAATTAGAGATCAATTCAATGATGAATTATACTGAATTTTAAGCCCTATTTATAAAACGTTATTAGGACAATGTAGTATCGAAAATCTGATTAAATTACACGTGCTAACACAATAAGTTTTCAAATCGATTCAATTGATCACTAATCAAATTAAATAAAGTTGCAAGTTAATATCGATATTGATTTTCAATTAAGGTCAGATCACACAATCTCATTTTTGCAGGCAGCACTCAATAGTTCTAGTTTATGACAGATTTAGAAACTAACTATCTAATTAAGTGAAAAAATAAATGAAAAAAATTCAAAGATTACCTGATAGATAATCGAAACTCGAACCTGAATCTGCAACGAACTGATCGGGCTCAACAATGGCGTTAGGTGGCAAAATCGGTGGGACTAAGAGCCCATCAGGGGCTGGATGTGGAAGCAAATCAGAGATGGTGAGAGATCCAGGACTATGAGCCAATTCGGGTCAGATTGGACTGAGCCATTAGCTCGTGTCGGCTCTGGTCAACGCCAGCACTTCAGGTGACTCGAGTCAGGATTGTTATCGGATTGGATTTGCTAAAAATCAAACCCGATCTGGTGTTACACTTGATGGCAGATCGTGCAGCTCGAGGAAGAGAACGAGGTCTTCTTCAACAGAGGCAAGATGTTGGGTCACCGATTGGTCGGGAGGCAACAGCGACAGAAAGAGGGGAGCACAGTGTCGTGGCAGCAGCAAGGTATGAAGGAGGAGATGAAGGTGAGGACGTCGGCGATGAGATTGACGAGGAGATGGTGGCGTCGGCACAACCTCATGGCGGCACAGAAGACGGAGAGGGTGATAGAGGACAGGCGCAGAGGTGACTGTAGAAGAGGAAACAGAGATGGGAGAGATGGTGCAGGCGGTGGCGGCAAAGGAAAAGGGGAGTGGGGAGTGCGATGGCATTGGGGACGGCAAGGGAAGAGAGGGAGACGACTATTGGGTCTTGACAGCGTGGTAAGGAAAGGAGGGGAGGTTGACGGTGCTGCTAGGGTCAGGGTTATGGTTTAGGTGTCGGGTGAGAGAGAGGAAGAAAATGGACACTAATTTTTTTTCTACGGGATCAGATCTAGGTTTTTCTTTTTTTGGAGAATAAATATGAAAAAAATTGAAAGAGATTGGAAACCTAAGGCTATGATATCAAAATGATGTAAAATATCGGGATCGCAATCATCTTCACTCCAAATAGAAAACAAAAAACTAGGGTTAAGAAAAAAGAATAAAGAATATGAAAAATGAACAAGAACTTGATAAGATTCGGGCTTCACACCCCTAACAAAAGATCGGCTTTACACCCCTGACAAAAGATCGAGCTTCACACCCAATCTCGAGATCAAAGAACTCAGATCTAAAGAAATATTAATGAAATTTTCGGATTTATTCATTGATCCCAATTAGAAAGAGGTCTTAAGGCCTATAGGCTTCAAAACAATACAAAATGACCATCTTGACCCTACTAACCCTAAATGGACTCAAATATGGTTAAACTAGCCCAAACTAAACCCAAATGGACTTGCAACAACACAAATACAAAATACAAGCTAAATAATAACAATAAATTAGAACCAAAAGAATGCAGCACACCTTTTTCTAATGTCGAGTCGCTCAAACTTGATAAGATTTGGGCTTCACGCCCCTTACAAAAGATCGGGCTTTACACCCTTACAAAAGATCGAGCTTTACACCCAATCTCGAGATCAAAGAACTCAGATCTAAAGAAATTTTAATGAAAATTTTGGATTTATTCATTGATCCCAATTAGAGAGAGGTCTTAAGGCCTATAGGCTTCAAAACAATACAAAATGACCATCTTTGACGCTACTAACCCTAAATGGAATCAAATATGGTTAAACTAGCCCAAACTAAACCCAAATGGACTTGCAACAACACAAATATAAAATACAAGCTAAATAATAATAATAATTAGAACCAAAGGAATGCAGCACGCTTTCTTCTAATGTAGACTCGCTCAAACGGCGTGATGGCCTCATCACCTTTCCTTGCAGGTACTTAAATCGAGAAGATTGAAAATCGTGTGAAATGAATTTAACAACGGGTTGCAAAGAAGTCATCATTCAGTAAAACCTTGAATTGTCAGGCAAGTTAGTCCTGTTGCAATGGTAATCAAGAATGGACTGATGACAAATCACACACAAGGTTTAAATTATTGGGGTGTGAAATTTGAACTCAGACTGGAAGGTGCAAAATGACATAAGGTGCAGTTTCCTAAAAATGAGAACAAAAGTGACCAAAGGGCTAACCTGGTATTGTTGGAATACAGATCACTAGTTATATTGCATTAATACTGAGTTCATATCCTGGTTATTTTTGGTCTAGGCAATAAATTCATGACAGATGTATTAAGATTCTGGTTCCAACATCGAACTTGACTTCAAACAACAATGGAAAATTAATGGCCTCAAATGCAGCTCTTATTTACGGAGAAGATGGAATTCTAATCAAATTATTAATTTTCAGCATTACAAAAAAAAAAAAAAAAGAATAACAACAAAATGAAAATAACGAATAAAATAAGAAACATAATTAAATGGAAATAAATAGAATGAATTTAAACGAAAACATGAACCTTCCTCTTGTATAGTTTCATTTATTTGCTTTTGGAAGATGGGTTGTTGCTAGTTGGTATCCAACTAAAACAAAATAGGCAAATGTCGCATAACAACTTCAAAACCACACATCCATCAGAAGGTGTATGGAGCTTTAACACGACAAGACACTGACTAAAAAGATAGGTTAATGTAGAAGTAAAATCTTGACACATTCTCCATCTATTCATCTTTGAAATCTGTGAACTTAACTCTCTCAAAAGCCTCTCCTCTTCCCTTCGATCTTCCATTTCCACCCACTATACAATTGACCAGTTCCTTTGTAGGCCTGCCTCCTTCCTCTTTCATCTCCAAGATAAGAGGCGTCAAATAACCCTATCTGTGCTAGCTTTATCGGCCTTATGGCTGATATAGTTGAATCTCACACCATCCTATAACCATAATTGAGCCTGCAACTTTGTTTTAGTGGTTCCCATACTATGGCATCCATCTTATGGAGAGATTTTGTATGCTTTTGATCCTAAATTTTAAGAACACACCCATTACTTACTTCACGACATAAGAAGAATTATTATAGCACTAATAACTTTTTACTAAGAAATAAAGCTTATACAAGTTTTGTCCTAGTTCCCAGAGCACCCTAATATACTTCAACATTTTGCATCCCGCTACATACAAAGAAATAACATAGAAAGAAAGAAAAAATTATCTAACAATAATAGCCATCAAGAACAAACAAATTCATCACCAAATTGAAATTGAAAAATAATGTACCTGCCATTTTCTCCCCGAATCCCAGCCCCGCAGCAAGCTTGGCCATCTCCTTCCTTGACGCGTGCTCCAACACCAACTTCCTCAGCTCCTCCTCCTCAAACTTTGAGATCAACCTGAAAGCCACCACCATCTGAAGAAATATCTGCGCCTCGGCTCCTCCCATCACCCCACCTCCTTCCCCTTCCCCTTTCACTTCTCCTTCTCCCTTCCCGTCAATCCTCTTCCTCCATTCCGCCGCAACCTCTGCCGCCCTCTCCCTAATCTTCTCTGAGACCTCCGGCCCCTTCCTCCCCTCCTGATCAAACAGAGCCCTAAGCAGCATTCCAATTGCCCAGCACCGGTCTCCACCGCTCTCAACACTCTCCCCCTGATTCAAGAAATCATCAACAGCATCGACAACCAACCTACAAGCATCCACCGACTCCGCAATAGCGTCGGTAATCTCCTTCCTCAGCACAGCGAGATCCTTCCGGTGACCGATCATGAACCGCCACAGTTGCTCGAGTCCATTCTCCGGCAGTACAAGCGCAAGAACTCGCCTTTCGACGAAGGAGCCTTAGGCTCGGGGTCCTCCATCTCCTTAATGGCGGACTCCTTCTTGGACTCGATGGAGGCCGAGGCGGCCGACTCGCGGTCGGGGATCGCGGTCTCGCGGAGGTCGAGGCTGCCGATTGTCTCTGCGGTTTGGGAGTCCAAAGATTGGATCTTGGAGTCTAGGGCATCGGAGCGGTCGGCTAGGGTTTTGGAGAGAGAGGCGAAGTGCTCGGAGAGGGCCTTCCACTGGCGAGTGCAGGCGTTGATTAGGGTTTTCTCGGACTCGAGGTCTTCGAAGGTCTTCTGGATTCGGTCGGCGGGGTGAGGGTTTCGGTCGCCATGGCTGAAAGCGGGAAACAAGAGAGAGAGAGGGAAGGGGAACAGGAAAACCGCCAGAAAAGCAGGAAGAAATGAGAGAGAACAAAGGTTCAGACAAAGAGGTTTGGGCTGGGCTCATTTTGTTTGGGGTTTTGTTCGAAGATCCGGTGCGCTAGCGCGTCGGGTTTAGATTCTTATGTCCAATGACCCTCGCATCTGACCACGGTCTCTCTGACATTTTCAGCCCCGAGACTCGGTCTGATGTGATTTATGTCAGGGCGGGGGCCAACCTTGCTAGTTGCTACAAAAGGCCGAGTCCATCCTCGTGGCTCTCCAAACTCGGATCTAATCTTGATCCGTGCCCTCAGCAATTCTACTTTCAACGATTCAAAAAATGCTTTTAACAAGTCCACTTCAAGAAAATACTTCAGGTAACCAAATTGACAATTCACTTGCAGTCTGCAAATTTTGTGTTGACACAGGGCCTGGTTGATAAAGTAGAAGTGTAAATAGAAAAGTATATTTTACAGTGTTTGGTTGGTAAAATGAAAGTGTAAATGAAAAAATATATTGTGTTTTACGGTGTTTGGTTGATAATATAAAAGTGTAAGTGAAAAAGTTGACCACAAAATTAACTATAACAGTGATTTAAATATTATAAATACTATTAAATTAAATCTACTATTATAAATTAAATTGTATAATAAATTTGAGATAAAATATAATAATCTTAATAATTTATTTATAAAAATAATATTAATAAAATATTAGTTTAATTAGTACAATATTACTAAAATATTAACTAAATGAATAATATAAAATTTTAAGAAAATCTAATGAACATTAATAAAATTTTAAGAATACTAATAAAACATAAATATTAAAAAATCCTAAGAAAATAATAAAATATAGTTATAATATTATAATATTATAAAATACATAAAAATTATTATAATATTAAATTTTATTATAATATTATTATTATATTATAAAAATATAAAATAACAAAGTAAAATATAATTATAATTTTAATAATAAATTATTATTATAATATTATTATAATGAATTATTATTACAATATTAACATAATAAAATATTAATATAATAATGACGTATATTATAATATTAATAAAGTAGTTGCTTATATTAAAAAATAAATAATTTAATATATATTAATTTTATATTAAAGTATAATATTGTTATATTAATAAAATATTAACTCTAAATAAAATATTAAAAAAATGGTGAAGTATTAATAAAATAATAAAGTATTAAATAATAATATTAAATAAAAATATTAAATTAAATAGTAAAATATTAAATATTTAAACAATATTAAAAATAATAAAAAACTAAAGATTAAAAATATTAAATAATTAAATAAGAAAGTGAACACTATTAAAAATATTTTAAAATATTACATATTTAATAATATTAAATTATATATTGATTACCAAGTAACTGCTTTAAACTGCAAGTGTACTACAAGTGGGATTTACATGACCACAAAATTAACTGTAGCAACTGCAAGTGGGAAAATGTGAGTGTAAAAGTTAGATTTACATGAACCACAAAATTTATAGCAACTGCAAGTGAGAAAATGAGAGTTACATTTTGCAAGTTGTTTTCAGTGAAACAAACAGCGAAAAATGGAAAGAAGTTTTACGACTTACGACTTGCGGCATTTTGTGACGAAACAAACAAGCCCATAACATACTTCAGTTTCTTAATTGATCAAAAGCGGCAGAAATTAGGTTTTTTCTCGTGACTCCTTCACAAATTGTGTTTGTCCGTCTGTCCGTCCCCCCATCTTTCTCACTCTTCCCCTCTCCGCCTCCCCTCTCCCCTTCTCTAGCTCTCATTTCCCCTCTCCTCTCTCTCTCCCTCCCCCACCCACCCACCTCTCTCCCTCTCATAGTCGTCGTTGTCGTTAGTCGGTTTCCTACCGCCCCACAGCGGTATACTAGTTTAACAATCCTGTTTAATTACATTGCGATTTTGCAACTTTTAGTGCCCATTTGGTAATTGGGTTAGCTAGAGTTAGACCCGACCACGATTTCGGAACCGGGGCCGGCCAGTTCCAGTTTTCGGTTCCGAAACTGGACGGCTCTGGTTTCAATTCTGGTTCTTGTTCGGTTTTTTTCAACAATAATTCACTAAAGAGTATTATATATATAACTAAACACTCTATTGAAATTGCCTATTAGCTCAGTTAGTTAGAGCATTGTGCTAATAACTTGAACGTCGCAAGTTCGAAACTTGGAAGGGGCAAAAAAATTAATTTTTTTAAAAATTAGGACAGGCTTGCCTGGCCTCATGGGCCCATGGCGGCCTGCCGGCCTGGGGCATAGGCTGTCGATCTGGCCAGGCCGAGCCCAGTACCCCTAAAAAAGGCTCAGAATCGAGAACTGCCAGTTTAATCGGAACGGGCACACGTGTACGGCCTGTTCCAGTTTGGTTCTGGAACAGCGGAACTGTGCGCCAGTTCCAGTTTCGGCCCACCGGTTCTCGAACCGTTGAACTGAACCGGGTCGGGTCTAACCGGAGTTGGGCAGTTAACTCTTGTTAAGTCCAAAGCAAATAACACTTCAATTGCAAAGTTAAGCGTGGGGAGAGTTCTCTCTAAACGCGAGAATAACCCTCATTTTGGGGAGTTCTGAATTTTGAATTTTAGATGGTTGGGTTCTGATTATAGAGTTATTGGCAATATTGAGGCAATTTGTAACCCCCTGATCCCTGGTGTACGTATCACCGTATCAGTACGTGATACGACGTACAAACTTGATTTGATCTTCGTGGTAGTCCGATTGAGCTGATTTTAGTTTCAAAAATTATTTTCTAATATTTTAGATTTTTCAAGATTTTCTGGAATTTTTATGCATTATTTTGGAAAATCTCCGTAGTGTCGACCGATACCGATAAGCGGCTTTACAATTTTTATTTCACAAACAGTTGTATTTTGAGAATCCGCTTTCACCATGTGTCTTAGAATCGTATTATCTACGTTAGGATATTTTCGGAGATTTTTCTGAATTTATGAAAAAATCCGGCCAAACCGGTGTCGCCCGTATCGACGAGACACTCCGGATTTTTAATTTGCAAACCGGATAGAATTTCATCAAACCGTTTTCATATTACGTCTCAGAATATATTTCCTATTTTCTGTAATTTTTGGGCACCGTTCGGAGCTGGTCGAATATCGGGCCAATTTAATAATAATAAAATATTATATTTTTTTTAACTTTCTTTTCTTTTCTTTTCTTCCTCCATTCTTCCAGCGACTTCCCCCACCGCCTTTGACTCTCCCACCGCCTCTCTCTCCCTCTATTTAAATCTCTTTCCCCCCCCTCTCTCTCTCCATTTCTACTCTCTCTAAACCTCTCCCCCTCTCTAAACCTTCTCTCTCCCTCTCTCCATCTCTCTCCCTCTCTCTCTCTTTGCAGGCCGCCCGCACGGGGGAAGCCTGGCTGTTGCCAGCGGCCAGGCCAGGCCGGCGGCACACCAAGGGCCGGCAAGGCCAAGCTGCTGTTGCTTATGTTGGGTGAAAAACCCAAATGGGTTTGGGTTTGGGTTTACACCCAACCCAACCCGACCTGTTAAAGGTAAATTTCATTTAAGCCCCTATAAATTAGAATTACTTTCAGGCCCCTAAAAATTACAAATAGGCCCCTGGATATTTTCAGTTATTACATATCTAACCTTTTATATCGGTTTTGGTTTTCGAGCGATATCGGGAGCATCCGGGCTCCGATTTGGACGATTCTGGATCCGTTGCGACTGTGGGATCGAGACCTACCTTCCTACGACAAGTTTTTGAGTGTTTATTTTATGAGTTATCTTTTGATCATATTGATTGAGCTTGGTTGCGTTCTTTACATAAAACATGATTACCGGTAAATTGTAACAATATTAAAACACGGTCATAAATACTGTATGGATAATATGCCTGATAACTAAAAGACGTTGATTGTCTGGATGCCTATTATGTCTGTTCATGTACCCCTGACATCCGGGCCACTATGTCACCATACTCTTGTACGCTCTTATGTTCACAGTCACGTTACATATATACTGATCTACAGATACGCTGTGAGACTACACGGTCACTAGACAGACCTGCTAGACACCGTTTATGTCTGTTACACGGATTATGGTTACACAACTATGTTCCACTAGTACACGCTAAGTACCGCAGGTCATATTATGGTTATCATCATTACACGGATACTATAGTTCACTGTACATGATATTAGACACTGACCACTGTTATTACATGTACATGTTGCACCAGTACTATAACACGTCACACTCTTATTTCGTATTCATGTCCCACCGATATATACATGCACCACTTCACGGATACTCGTTACACAGACAGCACTGCTACATATGCTCACCGCACAATATACATGCATGTGTTGTTGCTATCTTCTTGTCATATGGATCACCGTGTATACTACATGTCTTATTGTTCCATGTTACCGTATCCGTGTTATATGCTTGTTTCCTGTTACTGATATGGATATTCCCGTTACTGGACATGAGAGCTGTTGATATGCGATATGTGGAATCCCACATCTATTGTTCCCGTTTCCCGTTATATTATTTCCCGTTATATTGTTCCCGTTTCCCGTTATATTGTTCTATGCTGTCACCAGAGCTCAGGTCCAGTTAACATATTACCGTATCATGTATTGTATTTGTTCTTGTTACCTTGTATACTTGACATATCAAATCATAAAGATAACTTGGGGATGGGGGAGACTTGATGGTTGATTAGGTCATATCGGGTGGATGTACTGGATCCATATTGTTTGTCCCACTGCAGGGGACGGGGTAGTGCTGGCTACCATCTGTTACTCATGAGCTCACGTTATTGTTTTAGCTCATTGAGATTCCCGTTACATGTTACAGCCCTAGCGGGCTGGCCCTGGTCTCAGCAGCCAGGGATCTCGTAAGGCCGTTGTCCCGGGTATGCACGGGATACACCCACCCGATAAGAGCTCTTCGACCATGAGTTTCCAAGTAACATAATAAAACAGTATACACAATAGTGACAATAGTGACGTCGGGAACACTTGTTATTTGATCACTCTCTCGTTCGGATAATGGTACCCGTAGGCCATGTCCGGATGGGTTCGACTGGAGTGCGGGCTCCAGTATGAACTGCCAGTGGTATGGGACACTGGAAGAGATTGATTAAAATACCAGGTGGTACTGATTGTTACTATTGGATAACTAACATGACTTACCTGAGACATGTATGCTATTGTAACATGATTTGCCTGATACATGTATTCTATTGTTTAGTTGTACTTGTTGCTGTTCCTGATCATCCTGTTACTTACCTAGTACATGTTACACTTTCTGTAGTGGCATCATACTTATGTACATGTGTACTCTGCATTGCATATATTCTGTCTCCTGTATTCAGTGCAGACATCATTACTGTATATGCACGACACTGTATTATGTGTATATTGCATAGGTCCATCTCCATGTGCACTTCTATCACGTCACCACTAGACAAGCTTATTTATTCTCTACACTGGATACGACTATAGACATGACCGATGATAACATGCTAGGTAGTGCTGGTATTCAAAGATGACCTGATTATAGTTTTTCTATTGCTTCTTCTATACTTATTATATGGTATCACTAGTATATGTATCGTGCTTGTATTACTATTATATATATTACTGCCTCCTTCATTTTACCACTCACTAGGTCGCTTTCTGACGACACTGGGTTTGCGTGCCCAGGTTGGAGATCTGAGTTACCGTATTATCAGATAGTGCCCTGGATTCACATAGGAGACTCATCATCGAGACCAGTCATAGGTATCTTTGTGATTTCTTATTGTTATCTTATTATCTCTGTTTTCCTATCTGTTATGCTCGCTAATCTCTTCTGCAGGTATTCTTGTACTTACTTTATGTTTGAACTCATGTGTCTATGGAGATTATTTACTGTACTGAGGCTTAGCGTACGTACGTGAGGGTTTTCCGCCCTGCATATGTACGTCGCCATAACGTCCCCGTACCTGCGGGATCGGGGCGTTACACAATTTTACCCTCAATTTACTCTCTTACCTACTAAAGCATAGTTTTTACCGTTTCCTTTCTCCTCTCCTTCACCCCCTCTCTCTCCCCCTGTAACGGTCTTAAATCTATATCTCACTATCTTTCCAAGAGTATCTTAGAAATTTCGGCAGCACCTCCCCTATAACTTGACACTTGCCAAAGATAGTACATAAAATATTTTTTTGGCCCACAAGGCTCATGTAATACCCCTAATTGATAATACAGTATTTGTTTTTTAAGAATTAACTTATTATTTTATTTATGACTTATCATTTTTAAATATACAAGTTTCGTAAAGATACTTTCTGTTAAATTGTTTTTATATATTAGTATTAATATTTCTTGTTAACATTAGTAATTTCTATTATTATTACCATTTTTTGTGTTATTATTATTGTTAATATTGTTATCATTATGTTTAGTGTTAATTATTATTATCGTTATTGTTAATATTATTATTAAAGTTACTACTATTATTGTTATTGTTACTTTTAGTTTGTTATTTTGTATTAAATTAGTATTATTATTATTATTATACTATTAGTATTAGTATTTATTGTGTGTTTTATCCCACCTCCTACTTTTTTTTTCTCTTCTCTAATTTTTTCTTTTTCAGCAAAGCTCAAATATGTTTTTTCTAATTCTTGTTCTCCTCATTTCATAAAGGTAGGCTCAATCTTTATTTTTCTCTCTTTTTCCTTTCAAATCTACAAGCCATTTCAATCAACTTGAGCCCATTAACTCATTATCCCCATACCTATTCTCTATACCTTTAAATACATTCCAAAATAGCCTATACCCATTACACATGATATCCATACATAACCCAATAGCCCATTAAAAGTTAACCATATCCTAAATTCAAATCTTATTTTAAACTAATTCTAATCCAAGTCCTATCCACCAAATCTTAATCCTAACAACCCAAGCCCATTCTTTTCCTCCCTCATTTCATGAAGCCAAACAGAATCCCTGTAAATCTCAAATTCAACAACCCAATCTTAAAATCCTACTAATCCTATCTAATTCTATATCCCAAAGAATTGCTATTCTTTCTATTCTTTTCCTCCTTTCATTCTTCCACTTTGCAGCACACCACCGCGGCCACTCCCCGGAGCCGTCCTTCTCTGAAACTCGCCGGCGAGCCCCTCAGCAATGTCCATCACAGCCATCAGCCGTGAGCCCTTCTCCCCTCACTCGGCAACACCCTCGATCGAGACTCCTTCCTGGATGCTCCGCCTTTTCCGTCGGAGCCGCGGCTACCTCTGGCAGCCCTCCATGGCACTCGCGCCACGCTGTGCCGCAGTCCGCACACCCATCCAACACCTCCCCGAGCTGCCTTCCTCCGATAGCACTTGGCCGTGCACTCTCATTTTCTTTTCCCCTTCCTTTTCACCATCACAGCAGAAGACCATCAGCCCCTTCGTTGGTCGGACCTCACCCTTCAACAAGTCCGTCAATCGTCGAAACCCGCACCATGTTGACACTTAAAAAAGACAAGATTCTTATTGTTCTGAAAAATGTCTAAACTTGTTGACATTTACAAAAGACAAGTGACAGAGAGCTGAAGACCAGTTTTCACCCATCTCCGAGGGACAAGGAAGCAACTTGGACTCCACTGATCCAGCAAGCAGACAGTGAACCCGGATTATTTCTGAACAGACCTCAGCAGGTCTAAGATGCTACCACTTAGCATCACATGATCCCAAAGGGATAGCCTCGTTTGAGAGGCTAAGATCATCCAACTTCGCCTTGAAGCCATTCAAAGCTCCGCCAGGAAGCTAACTTATAGCTTCACCTGAACTGCTAAAGCGTAACTTCGCCAGAAAGTCAGCTTCGCCCTGAAGCTATACACAACTGCGCCGAAAGGGTATATGGTAGCCTCGCCACAGATGATTTCTAGCTCCGTCGAAGAGCTTTGTTCTGACTTCGCCAGAAATTGCCTCCAGCTCCGCTGAGAGTTCAAAGCGGGCAGCGCCGCTGCTGGTCAACCTTTGACCAATCAAATCTCCAGATTAGATCAAATCTAATCAGGATCAAGATCAAATCCCATTAAGATCAAATCGGAGATCAAATTTGACAGTTGATTGCCACAATCTCTTGACTCTTCTAAAACGAGTAAGAAGATCAGGAGAAATCCTCTAACGATATGGAAAGGATCAAAATAGATCAAGAGGATCAACCGACCTGCCATTTCTAGCTTCGCAGAAGCTGATCCTAGCCTCGCAACAAGGCTACTTTCAGATTTAAACAGATTTGATTCAATCTGTTTCCATATCTTCAAGGGACGATTATACCCTTGCTCTCCCTATAAATAGCCCATCAGGGGCACAAAGAAGAGAGACGACAGACCACGAAAAGGCTTTGAAAAGGCGATACGCTCGAGAGAGGACTCCACAAGCAGAGACTTCTTCACAAAGCATCGTGCGTTCTTGAATTCAGAGACTTTATAGAGAATTGCTTCTCTAATCAGGGTGCTGATACCCTAATACCTTCTTCTCTCAAGGAAATCTCCAGAACCAGGCGAGAAGGAATTCCTAATTGAAGGCAGTTTTGAGAAGTAGCAAGAGGGTTCTACCAACCCTCTATTCTCTGATTCCCGAACTAGGCGAGAAGGGAATCTCATCGCTCGCATTGTCAAAGGGACAAGTGGTCGCGCGCTGACCAGACTCCTATCGGCACACTTCTCCAGAATCTCTGAGGAGATCTACTTGTAATCTTTTTAAGAATACTTGTATTTAGCTCCTCAAACTCTTTTATTGTAAGTTTTCCCCTTTGCAAAATATAATGGAAAACAAGATGGCGACTCCGCTGGGGATTAAATTCTCCACTGCCAAGAATCAAGTGTCGCAATGCGAACAGACCTTCGGGTCTCTAACTCTGAATTCAGAAAGCCGGTGCAGCCAGAGCCTCTCTGACTAAATCTTCAAGGAAAGTCTCTACGGAGACAGAAAAGGTTCTCTGCGAACCTACTGCGGTTCTCTGGCGCAACAAAGGAAGCACGCCCGCAGTCCAAGTCCTTCACTTTCGAGAACCTAGTCGTTCAATTCGACCAAGGAAGATTTGAAGAAGTCCTCTCTGGGTGGTCTAATGCTTCGAGCACGGAAGCATAGAAAGGTCTCCATGACTAAGGTTTTCGAAGCAAGAACCAGAAGCAGAATCTGCCGACACTCTTCAGCCTCGCGTGTGGCTAATCAGGTTCCTTCGAACCTAAGTATCCTCTGCCAAAGCGGATGTGGAGGCATAAACAGAAGTCTCTGGCCGAAACCTCAGGCGTAGCTACGCCAAAACCGCGCCTCTCTTGCGAAGAAAAAGGCAAGATGCATGTCTGCTCCAATAATGCTGCTAGCCGCGAAGTCACGACGGCAATCATATACCGTCGCCCAATTCGAGAGCAGTAATGCCTCGCGCCGGCCTGGTTCTCGTGAGCGAAGCTACTGTACCACAGCGTACGCGCAGGGTTCATGACCGCGAAGCTAGAGC
>JAVJIF010024762.1:0-52746 GCA_038442645.1 Agave tequilana | reverse complement strand
GGTTTGTGTGAACTCAGACTACGATGACATGAGACATACGGTATAAATATGAGAGTTTCCTTATTTGGATTATTCCTTCGATGTACTAGTCACATAAAGCCGTAATCTGAACTTGTACAGCTGGTTTTGCATGTATTCGGTATTATTGATTTTATCAATTTTCTATCAGTTTTATGATGTTTTCGTAGTTTAGGAGACAACTCAAGTTATATGAACTCAGGATACAGTCACGTGAGGTATACGGTATATATGTGAGGGTTTTCTTGTTTGGATATTCCTTCGACATACTAACCTCACGGATCGGTAATTTGGGTTATATAACTAGTTTTACTACATTTACTTTATTTACTACCTCATTCCCTGCTCCTGTGTGTTTGTGCTCATGACATGGTTTCTAATACATGCTCTTTGACTCGAATTTATCAATACCTGTGTGCTTGTCCCTGCACGCCACATGACATTCACCACACCCACTCGTCAGGGAGTTCTGACTCCTCTAGACTTGCATGTTCAGATCTTAAAGTTTGGACCGAGGTGGACTTTCTAGTGATCAGAGTTGTGCAGTGGTAGCATTGTGGATCAGTAGTTAACCATCCAGAGCCCTATTCTTCCAGGCCCCCTTGCTCGTCTCTTGAGTTTTCTTTTTATACCTCGCGAGCATCTTTTGTATTATTCATAATTTTATATCTCCTTGTATTCTCGTATTTGCGCCCATCGGTAATGTAATATTCTTATATATTGTGTCACATCCTGTGATAACTTTGTAATTGTACTCATATATTGGAATGTATAATGCACTGCATACTTTCGTACTCTGATTCTTACCTGTACTGATGCTTAGCGTATAAATGTGAGGGTATTTCCAATCTGCATATATACATCACCGCAACATTTTCGTACCCGCGAGATTGGGGCGTTACAGTATCCATGTAGCGATGGTACAAATATATGAAATAACGGTATCTAATGAAATAATGTATCTATGTACTAGTGTTACATGAATATGAAATAATAGTGTCATGTGTAACAGTATTTGTGTAATGGTGATACATGTAAATGAAATAACAGTGTCCGATATGATAGTGTATCCATGTCACTGTGCTACAAATACATGAACAATAGTGTTTAGTGTAACAAAGTATCCGTGTAACAAGTATATATGAATATGCAAATAAATATAATTCATATAAAGTAATATCAAAAATATAAATAAAAGTGTCCAGTGTGAGTGAGGTAAATATCCATATTATATTATTATTAACATGATCAATATCATAAAATTATTATATATAATTATCTATTTTAATTATCACTATTTATTAATTTACTTATTAAATCATTAACTTATTAATCACAAGTTTCTTTGATCCACTATCTAATATTTATTCGATACTTAAATAATTCATCTATATTTTATAATAAATCAAGAAACAAAATTTATCAATTATGTTTAAAGAATAATCGTGCATATGCTGATTACAGTGATTTTTCGATATTTACAATTTATAAAATAATATTTATAGTAATTTACCATTAATCATGATTTATTAAATAAAGTAATCAATTAATTTCATTTAATATGATAAAATTTAATTTCTAAAAGAAAACACTCACATAGTTATTAAGAGATGTAGTTAATCTTCCTATGATAGCAACGACTTAAGAATTGTCCAAATCGGACTCTGAATGCTCCAGATATCGCCCGAACACTAAAATTAATAGAAATGGGTTAGATTTGTAATTAATAAGATTTATAATGTAACAAATATTGCTTAACAGGTGGTTTGGTGTAAAATTTACCTTTATTAATGAATTGAATTTGGGTTACTTATTGGGCCGGGTTAAGATCCAATAACCCGAACCCGATATCTTAAGTGGTATGGGTAAATGGGTTATGAGTTTAATATGAAAGAAAGAGGGAGCATGAGAGAGGAGAAGGGCAGCAGGGGAGAGGCCAGCGGCTGGCCTGGCTGGGTTCGCCGGCCTGCGGACCTGGTCGGATTGTCAGGTGGCTGGCGCGGTGGCGCTGCCGCCGTGGGAGGAGGGGTTGGTTTTGGTGGTGGTGGTGAGGATGATAATGGTGAGTTGATGTGGTGGTGGGTGTGGTGGTGATTGTTGGTGGATGAATTGGTGGAGGAGATGGTGTTTGGTGGAGTGGATGGAGATGATAAAGGTGGTAGATTGATGGTGGTGATTTGGGGAAGAAAAGGTGGACCTAGTGATGGTTGAAGTGGTGGAAATGGTTAAATTGAGAAAAGAATTGGAAATTAGAGAAGTAGAGAGTGGAGGAGAGTGGTGGCGGAGTTGGGTGGCCATGGTGGCCGGCCAACGAAGAATTGGTCACCGGAGTAGGGCCCGAGTGATTGGTCGCTGGAGTAGGACCCGGGTGAGGTGGTAGTCGGTCGTGGAGGAAGAGAGGGGAGATGGATGAGTTTTAATTAGAGAGGTTAATTAGAGAGAATTAGAGGGCGAGGGGGAGGATTTTTAAAGAGAGAGAGTAAGTCGGTGGGAGTGAGTCGGCGATGAAGTTAGAGGCTTGGGGAATAAGGAAATGAAGAGGATTGGTGGGCATGAAGAAAAGAAAGAAAAAATAATTTAATTTAATATTATTTAATTTGATAAAATTTGACTAGTTTCGAATGGTTCTCAAAATTTTATAAAATAGAGATTATTACACTGAGAAGTAATGTGAAATCGGATTCAAGAAATTCAGCATAACTTGCAGGTTAAAAATCCTGAAATGTATCAGCGATACTAGTTGACACCGTTTCGACCGGATTTTTGACTAATTCAGAAAAATTTTCAGAAATACTTTAAAATAGAAAATATGATTTTAAAGAATAATTTGAAAGCAGATTCCAAAAATTCAATTCTGTTTGTAAATTAAAAATCATGGAGTCGATTATCGGTATCAGTCGACACCAAAATCAGAGATTTTTCAAAATAATCTAGAAAAATTCTAGAACATTCTGAAAAAATTAAAATATTAAGAAATAATAGCTGGAGCTAAAATCGATTCAGTCTGACTATCAGAAGGGTCAAATCAAACACGCACACATATTGAATATTGATACTGTGACACGTACATCTAAAACCATGAGTTGCAATCATAATAATACATATAAATTCACATATGATAAGAAGATCATTCTTTTGAGACCTGTAAAGCCAGTCACTCACACTTGCCCTGTAACTAAGTTATCTATTGGTAATGTAATATTCTAACCCAACGATTCCAAATCTTGACCTACAAACATCTTGAGAAAGAAAGTGTCGAGTCCGAGTTTGTCTTTGCCTTAATAGCTACAAATAGTTTCACTATGCCTTCTGTGCTTTTCTTGAAAAGAGATGTTGCCAGCATTGTCTCTCAGTGTCACACTTATCAATTAGGTAAGTCTAAGAAATAAAATACTGGTTTGTACACCCCTTCCTGTTCTACATACCCCTTAGAGAGATCTTAGCATCCTAGGATTGCCGAAAACTGTGTGAAAATATGATTCTATTTTTGTGGTTGTGGATAAATTTTTTAAGATGGCTTACTTCTTGTTCTCGAAGTATGTGGTGTTTCACATATGGTTAAAATGTTCTTTAAGGAGAATGTAAGGTTACATGGCCTTCCAATTACGATTCTTTCTGTTAGGAATGTTAAGCTTTTTAGCTACTTTTGAAAAACTCTTTGGAAATTATTTGAGACTACATTGAAGAATTCTTCTGCCAAACTAATGGTCAAACTAAAGTTGTTAACCATAGTTTAGATGATTTGCTTCGATGTTTAGTTGGAGAAAATCTTGAAATTTGGGATCTTATTTTGCCACATGTTGAGTTTGCGTATAATAATTTTATTAACAGGTCGACATTTAAGAGTCCTTTGAGATTGTTCATGGTCTTTCTCGCCAACCCATTTATCTTCTTCCTTTGCTTATTGATTATCGCATGTCTGATTATGCCCAAGCCCTTTCTGAATATATTCATAATTTGCTTACTGAGATTAGACGAAGAATTATTTTGAGTAATGATACTTATAAACTTGTTGTTGATGCACATTGTAGGTATAGAGAATTTAATGAAAGGGATTATATTATGGTTCACATTTGTCCTGAAAGCTATCATAAATATGTTGTTAAAAAGTTACATGCCCGAACCATTGGGCCTTATCTTATTCTTCGTAGGTTTGGATCTAATGTTTATTTAATTGATTTGTCATCGAATATCTCTATTAGTCCAGTTTTCAATGCCTTATCGAGGCACATTCAAACTTTCAGTTTTGCCTTCTTCTGTTATAGTAAGCACGCCTTTCACTCTGGTTCCTTGTGCCCTTTTCTATAACTGCCAGATGAGATCATTGATATCTTGAATGATGAGTTTGTTACTTCACATTTTGGTGGTTGCCTACTGATGACGCTTGGATCAGTGAAGATTTCTTCAAAGAAGACCAACTCTAATTTCATTCTACTGCTGCCCAACCCCGTAGTGGATCATGCCTTCCTGCTTCCCACTCCTCTTCACTTGTTTGCTGGCTTCGAAAAGCCTGACGATGCACCACCCTCGCCTTGATCCTGGCCTTTTGAGGGCTATTTGCGCTTTACCTCATCGGGGACAAATTCTTTTCAATCGAAGGGAAATGAAGGAAATCATAATTAGAAATAATTATAATGTTATTTATTTATTATTTTATTAGGTGTTATTTAATTTTAGGTAATTAGAGTGTCTTGATTATCAAGTTTTGCTTAGTTTTCTAGTTTGTGTTAAATGTTTATATATAAATAGGTCTCTTTGTTTTCATTGTCAAAGAGACTTGCTTTATGAAAATATAGATTATCAGGCTTCCTCTCTCTAATTACTCTCTTTTCTCTCTCTAAATTCCTCTCTATTTCTCTCTAAATTCTCTCTTCTCTTCTCTTCTCTTCTCCTCTCCTCTCTTTCTCTCTCTAGTTTGACATCACGGGTGGTGTACGGGGTGGCGCAGTGCTGGAGGTTACTGAATCAGAGTGGATGCAGAGATTGTTTGGAGAGTGCGAGGGGAGTGTTGGTTAGTGCTTACCAAAGGGAGAAGGGATGGCTGTCAATGCTGGTTGTGTTGTTAGGTACTCAATGGATGGTTTTTATCTGAGCAATTCAAGCAATGGTTCTTCTTCTTCTTCTTCTTCTTCTTCGTGGTCTAGACGGTGATTGGCTGTTGCTTTGGGGCGTGTTACTGGATCACTGGTAGTAGTAGGGATAGCTATCATCTAGATTCGAAGAAAGGGTTCTAGTGATTCGAATGAAGGTAACAAGAACGTGACAGGAATTGATCTCTTCGTTTGCAATGAAGAAATTTTGAAATTTACCTCTTTTTGGAACTCCATATGCAGATTATGATGGGTCCGAAGAAATCATGAGGTAATTTTCATCGTCTCCCCTTAGCTTCAAATACGAAGATCTGAGGAAAGCAACGGATAATTTCAGTCAGATAAACAAGCTCGGGCAAGGTGGCTATGGGGTCAGTTTACAAGGTGAGCAGAATCGCGATCTCTACATAATTTTGGTTGAAACTAATATGGAAGTTATGTTACCATGGAATTCTCCCAGACGGCAGAGAAATCGCAGCCAAGAGGCTCTTCTTCAACACGAGGCAATGGGTCGATCAGTTCTTCAACGACATCACTCTCATCAACCAAGTGCAGCACAAGAACCCCGTCAAGCTCCTCGGATGCAGTGTAGAAGAACCAGAGAGCCTCCTCATCTACGAGTATCCCTGCAACACAAGCTTGGGTCACTTCTTACTCGGTACTTCTTATTGTTAGAACATAAATACCATGAGCTCAGGTTGTGAATATAACTGATCGTTTTCGTTACTCCTGTGGACTCATCCAAGAAGAATGCATTGGATTGGGAGAGGTGGTTCGAAATCATCGTTGGGACTGAAGAGGGATTAGCTTACCTCCACACAGCTTCAGAGGTGAGGATCATGTATCCAGCAGCATACTGTTTGACGAGAGGCATAAGCCCAAGATCGCGGATTTTGGCCTGGCAAGGTACTTTGCAGAGGATCAGAGTCAACTCAGCACTGAACTGGCCGGAACTTTGTAAGCCCACGGACTGCCTGCTTACAATTAAGTTCGATTTCTCAGTGTCTGATAGATTTCAGTTAAATCGTTGTAGTGGTTACATGGCTCCCGAATACATCATCCACGGTCAGCTTGACAGAGAAAGCCGATGGTGTTGTAGTCCTAGAGATCATCACAGGGCGAAAGAACCATAAGTGTTCTGCAGCAACATTGGCAGAAGGCCATTCTCTCACATCACTGGTATGGCAGCACAATTCAAAGACTCTGATCCACCTCCTCGATCCTTATCTGCAAGGACCGTGGCGTTCCATGTCAGTCTGCTCTGCATGCAGGCATCTCCGAGCCTCAGGCCAGCGACGTGGAAGGTGGTGGAGATGTTGATGACGAAACAGAAGGATCTCCCGCTCGCGACTCAGCTTCTTTTCATCAATGTCACGGGCGCGGGCATCCAGAGCGAGCGAGGGTTCAGATACCTCGTATCTGCTGACATCTTCGTCTAAGAACCCGCATTCAGTGAATCCAGATGGCTGTGGACACTGGTGGGGAGGTAGCTGGTGTGCCTTGCTTGCTTGCATATAAGTTTTACGCAGTGTAAGATCAGGAGGCAGCTCGCTAGTTGATATTGAGATTCTTTTATTTGTTCACAGGTTTAGAGTAGATACACATCAAAAGTTCATGCCAGTCTCTTCGTTCATGCAGAAAGAATACAGTTATGTTCTGTCCCTTTCAAACAAAAAAAATTCTGCATCTATGTTTTTTCACACTAACAAATGATGGAATAAAAATGGATTATCACTAATCTATGTAATCAAATCAACAAAGATTGTATCTTTGAATTCAACTGAAACTCTTACCAAAATCATTATATAACTTTATGTTCAATAAAACAAACTCCTGTTTTTGATCTAAAAGAACTGTCAAGCAAACCAAAATTATGAATTTCAGCAGTGAAACTTGGTCATCATAAAAGACAAAGTCATTGTTGACAAAAGGTTTTGTCATAAAGATCTCATTTTTAAACATGTTCCTTCCAGAAGTAGAATATTTCCCCAGTTTCGGTTGATCTTGTAACTCAAGTAGATGATAAGATCGACCATCAGAAAGATGGTCAACTCAAATTCGTATTCAATGAACATCTAACTTAAACAAAAATCTAAATTGGCAGCAAATGTAAGAGACCGTTCACAGAAGAAAAAGGTAATCTGGTATTAACATTACAAGATACAGTTTGAAATTAATGGAAAGCAAAACTAATTAACAGCATGTATGAAAATGACAACTGAAACAAAAAAGGCAATGAATAGAAATGATCACCAACTTATTAACCTGAGAATAATTCAGGAAACAAATCGATATGCTTTTTCAGCATAATATTATACTGATGATGCAAGAATATGACTGCTATATCAATGTGCCTGCTGTTTTCCAACTTGAGAATCGTACCACTTTATAATATCATCAAAGAATTGGCAAACTATGCTGTGTGACAAAGACTTGGATGTGTTCTGGATTGAGAACCTAATGCAGTTCTTCCATTTTCCACAGTATGAGAGATGGGAGAATCTTCACTAAGGAAATGAATAAAAGATTGCTCAGAGGAGAAAAGCATACAAAAATTAAACAAAGTCATTGAGAACAGATTCTGGAATCATAATGCAGGAATCATTGTGAATATAAGGACTACTACAAATATTGAGGGAAGATATACAGCAAGAAATATGTATAACAGCAAGAAATATTAAGATCTCTGTATTGCTGTGGTGAAATCATTATTTTCTAAACTTCAGTTGCATGGCCAAACCTCAAAGTGGAAAATTACTTTAAAGCGTAACATTAAGGAATAAGCAAACAGGTAATTTAGATACAAATTGCATGGCAACTCTATATAATTACTCAAAAACTTGCACTCCATACCTAAACCTGATTTCTTTACTTTAGGTATAGAAAATAACTCCATAATTACACAGAGAGAACAATCCAAATAATAGATAGCATGCACAGGAATCCGTTTTCAAACAGCTGTTCCCCTGAACAAATTTGAAGTAACATTGAAAAATTGTTATCATGCCCTTAAGTAATCAATGAGAAATTAACATAATATAATCTCAGAATAAGTTACCTTTATAGAAGCTAGAGATTCTTGTAGATTGAATCAACTGTATGCTGATTAATAATCCAGAATGACCAATATAGGACCATAATTATTTCTCAGGCATCCTTAGTTGTGGATTAGGGTTGACATGCATAACTGAAGAACAATGGCGCCAGGTTGCCGTTTTCTTCACCAACACTTTAAAAGAGGAGACATGTCAAGAGCAACAACTTCTGCTTCATACCGAACTACACAATATGGCTTTCGATTATTACCCATAAACTCACAGTAGCATAGTAGAAACAGAAAAGGAGCAAATAGAAATACACAATTTGGAGGATTCAAGCTGTCTCCCATGACATTTGCATCCAACCTTAAACTTAGTGCAGCAAAGTGGTCATTTTGATTAACGCATCCAAAGGAACCATAGAGGAATATATAACTAGACTGATGCAACATACATGGATGCACCGCTTAAGCATTTTTCATGAATGATATAGTTATTTGCACACCTTTATCCATTTCTCAAGAATGCATAAGCCTGCATCTCCAAGTTTTATGAACACATTAAATTTAAAACTACACTGATCCACCACTCTAAAGTGGATCATACAAGGGTTGTGATGGATTGGTTGATAAGAATCTCCTCCAAATTTCAGAACATGTGTGACTTGGAATAAAATATCAACATGTTGGTCCCGTCTGAGAACTTCCTTGAACTGCTTTATAGCACTGTAGACTGCATAGCGGAAGATTTGACTTGGAATCCCGATATTTATATGCATTTGGACATGAAGGGGCAGCACATTTCTCTCGTGGGGGAGGATAACTGATTGCAAAGCAACATCAAAACTAATCAGGAAACTAGCAAATAATATAACAAAAACAAAATGGCATGCATAATATGGTTGTACAAGCATAGATGCAAAAGTTGAAGAGTTCTAGGGCTTCCAACAGAACTCAACAACTACTAACCTGGACGTCTTGGGCTCAAATATATTTGGAAGACCCACATCTTCACCAAATGTGACAACGGTACCTGTTGGTCCCATAACCCATCTGACAGAGTTTGACGCCAACACCAGAGATTCAGCAGCTTTCTTCTGAGAACGACAGTTAAATCTAGATGTAAATAAAGGGCACCAGTATTAAGTAGCAGAGAGAATGAGATCATTAGTATCGTTTGAAACCTGTGCCATCTCATCACGCTCCTTCCGTATCTTATCTTCCTTCTTTTTCCTGTTAGAATCTTGGCCCAATATTTTCCTTATTGCCTCAGCCTGTAAATTTTTACAGTTATATTAGTCGACTACAAAAGACAAGTCAAACAAAAGGGAGGGGTGTGTCTGTGGGTGTGTTTGGGTGGGTGGGTTGTGTGTGTGTAAACAAAAAATTAAACAAAAGCAGACCTCAGATTCCTTAGCAGCTTTCTCAACTTGCATTTTACGCCTCTGAGCAGCCTCTGCTTTCTTTGCCTGCTGCTCCACTTCAGAAAGTTTCTCCTTTTGTCCTGCAGTCATTGTACAAAATCAACATCCTCCAGAAGGCCGTAATTTGTATTAATAACTGATTTTGAGTGCTAAAGTCCTTACTTCTCGGGGGAGCAGGGGGTAATCCATTTGGAAACTCAATCAAACTCTCTCCAGGAGATGAACCTTTGCCTGACTGAAGCGCTCGCTGCCGTGTTGTAAGAGGTTCTCTGGCATCAGGCAATGTGTCTATAGATTCCTTCTTCTGTTTCTTCCTCCTGGGATCAATCCCATCATCAGAAACAGGCTCTTCATCTTCAAGATAATCTGTGTCCTCAAATTCCCTTCCCGATCTTGATTTCTTTCGGCTTTCTTTGACTGATCGGGATGAACCGTAATCTTCATCCACGTCATATGCAACTTTCTTACTCTTAGAAACCTTGGAGATGTTCTTTTTCTTGATACTTCCCTCCATGTCATCATCAAACTCACAGTTATCTGTGCTAACCTTTGATGTCTTGAGTTTCTCGAGATATCGGATCTCATCATCTTCATCACCCTCATCAAGTGCACTATCTAAAACCCGCCTCTTAGGCACCCTTTTACTCTTACGAACAGGCTCAGAAAGGACCATTTGTTTTCCATATGAACTTGCTTCAAATAATTTGCCGTGAGAGTTCTCCTTCAGGGCCCGAGGTAAACCACCTCCACTGGAATCCCTTGATGGAGCTCCTTGAAAGCCATCCCCTTTTCCTGTTGGAGTGTGATCATCATCTGAATTATCCTACAAAAAGTGTGGATGACGATAAGAATGACTTTATGCTCAGTTTACAGGCTAATCATAGGCATAAGAGACAACTGCTTTCTGAAATTAGTAACTAAGGACATGTCTCATTGTTGACAAAGAAAACAATAAAAACAAAAACCAGATAAAATAACTGATTTTTCACGTAAAACACTTGTGTCGTCTCTTGCAGTATTCACCAATACTGGCAAGGCTAAACAAAAGAAGCAACATGTTTTGTAACACTTGAAGGTTCCATTTTGTATAAACTTAATCTGGAAAAGTATAGCATTATCTTATCCTGTATGACAAAAAACATTGTTCAAATTCTTACTCCCAGAAATGGATACAACCTTATGCAAGTTTCCGAGCAGGGCCATGTTTTCCTACGAACCAATCATCCAGAAAATGTAGTTTCTACACTTCAAGCTTATTTTCTAGTTCTCTTGGCATGCAAAGAAAACAGAGCCCTTGAGCAAAGAATGCCAAAATGCCAGAGAGTGATACCTGAAGGATCAACTTCTGCCGATGCCTAGAGCCATCTGCACTTCTTGAAGGCTTCACACTATAACCACTACCATTGTTCTCAGTAGTCGATTTCGGATGGAATGTTCGAGTAACTCCACCGACCTTGAGCTTCACCTTCTTCAACTTGTTCTCAGCTGAATCACTGTTCCCTCCCGCCACACTCCCCGAACTCTTCCAGTTCGCCGGAGCAAGAACACCTTCACTGCATCTCTTCGCATCCAAGGCGTTTCCCGCCTGCCCGCCTCTCGAACTCCCATTCCCATAAAACCCACTAACCTCTCCATACTTCCTCTCCTCTTTCCGAATCTTTCTCGAGCTGCCCCCGCCTTCGAGATTGTTCACCGACGCAATTCTCGGCGCATAGCCTAAGTTCTGGTCAGGAGACAGTTTGCTTCCATTGTCCGATGACGGCGTCGACGAGAGAGAGGACGCATCTCGCCCCTCAACTACGAACTGAGAATCAGGCCGAGGCCTTCGACAAGTAGCACTCCTCCTCTTCTTCACACTGAATTGTGAACCCCCAAACCCCTCCATTGCAACGGATCCGAAATTACACAATCAAAGCTACATAAACAATCGTCAAATGTCACAAAAGACACGAACTTGATACA
Organism: Agave tequilana; assembly: GCA_038442645.1. Taxonomy (NCBI): domain Eukaryota; kingdom Viridiplantae; phylum Streptophyta; class Magnoliopsida; order Asparagales; family Asparagaceae; genus Agave; species Agave tequilana. Next base: position 41,215 of record JAVJIF010024762.1, on the reverse strand, counting down.
ATACAGCCATCAATAAATCAAAATTCACCGAAAGCGAAAAAAACGAGATCCAGATAGCAAAGATCAAACCCAATCGGAAACGAAACAGGAGCCAGAAGAGAAACAGGGATAAAATACCTTGACGGCGATCGGCGAACCCTGAGAGAGAGAAAGAGAGAGATGAGACGATGTTTGTTGAAGAGGAAGGAGATGGATGGGGCTGGAATTAGGGTTAGGGTTTGATGGGCCAGAGGGAGGCCTAAAGGTCGGGTCTTTTGGGGTGCGTTGCTGTTGATGGAGGGGGTGCGGGGGGCTATCTGTAAAATTCCCCATAATCTCTTTTTCTTTCTTCGCCAATAATACTCTGTCGTGTGTTCTCTCTCTCTCTCTCTCTCTCTCCCCCCCCGCTCCCTTCTTCTTTGGACTCTCTCTCTCTCCTCCATGGTTCTTGAGCCGAGAGTTTTATTTGAGGGTTTTATACAAATATACCCTTGTATATTGCTTATTTTAAGCTCGCTTTCTGCTTATGACCCAGTTAGAACAATGGGCCGGGCCCAAGAAGACAAAGAGGAAGAGTAATTAAACATCCGGCCCACAAGAATGGGCTCAACTAGTTAAAAATCAAACCCAATTAGCTAATTGGACTGGGAACCCAATCAAGAATTGAGCTACTAAAAAAGATTAGATGAGGTAGGAATCTGGTGCAAACGGATCGGGTATGGTCTTTACAGCATCCGCTTGTCAATTACGGGCACGGATATTATGATTCGGCCAAAAAAAAACTCGCATTCTATGGCTGTCAAAAATCAAATCCGGAAATGAATTGAATATAAGGTGCAGGGGGTAACTCTCGGGAAATTTTCTCACCCATCAAAATTGGAGATATTTACAAACGAGTCTGAGTTCAAACCAGCGCAAACACAAAGATTTGCGTAGAAATCTTAAAGAGAAAAACTACGAAGAGGGAGAGAGGGGATTCCACTATAATTCAAGAAAAATTATATGGTTTGTGGGATTTGTTGATCATCCTCCTTCTCGTTGGAAGGAGTCTACTATTTATACATGTGGGTGTTTTTTAGATAAGATTAAAGAGTTCGGTTGTATTTGAATACCTGTTTTATCTCAACAGCTAATCTTGGAAGCGATTGGAGCTGAACATCCTGATTTGAATTGGCAGGGCACACGTTCGTCTTTATCCAGAGGTCTTCGTCCAGTTGTAGATATGAGCAATCCACTCTGGAGCTGGTTTCAAATGTAAATTTGACTTGGAGATAGGGGTACTTGTAACCGACTCTTTCTCTAATCTTCCAATTGCTTCAATTGTTCTGAGCTTAAGTGGGACCGAAACTCTCCTTCAAAAGTTCTAGAGAGGGCTACCTATCAGGCATCCACTCAGGGATTGAATGTGCGTGTGTCGGACTCAGAAATCGTGGGAGATCTGATGAGAGCCCTTTCTTTATATTGCATGCAAGTGACACATTGAGCAAGATTAAGTATATTGGTTTCCAACATGTTTATTTTAGTTAATCTAGTCCTGATGCGTCCTCTGACCTGTTCAACAGTCCTTTGTTGGATGCATGGACAGTGCAAGCAAGGTCAGAATGAACCATGGTTTTTAACACAAGCAAGCATGGTCTCATGATCTCATCTCACCCTATCTGAATTCTTAACTACAAGATAATTTTAAAGACATGAGAGAAGAAGTAGTACTTGAATTCTTGGCCACGGAGAATTCAATTTGGAATCTAGGTTACTATAATGAGGTCTACAATTCTAATCTCATGCGCCAAAAGCTAGGGTTTTTTATAAATCCAAACAAAACGGGGATGCGTGCGGCATGCCGTCCACTAAAAATTCAATACAATGCATGTAGACATTTTTTGAAATTAAACGACTGAGTTTTGACGTAATCAGACACGTCTTTACTAGTAAACTAGACCTCACTGGTAATATCTATGAGCTTGATCATACTTTGAAATTAGTGCAAGGAGATGAGTATTCCACCAAAGTCAATCTAGCGTGGCCCGTTGTGCCCACAAAACAAGGCTAAAAGAAATTTCACTTTGCTTGGACATCAGACTATAATCAATGGTTTGTTTACGCACATAATTAATCAAACACTAGTAATCAACTAAATTCACTGAGCAAATTATAATAACCACCCCCCAACAAAGCTGTCCCCAGCTCTCACAACCTTGTGGGCCCCACCTTCGGCTCCCTTTCCCCCACAATTTAAAATTCTGCCAATCTCACGCGCAAAAAGCTACCCATATATTATCATGATGGAGTTGGGTCCAATTAGCATGGAGGCATGTTTAGTTTTCACTTGGCCACGTCACCATCGCATCTGACAAGATGGAGGACATACGAGGTCAATTTATGAAATGAAAAATGAATAGGTAAATAATTAAAATATTGAAGTTTCTCATAAACAGAGAGTTGGATAAATTCGCCACTAGTCCATTCCGACAAATTTCAAGAAAGGGTTTTTAAAAAAAAAAATTCATGTTTTAATATTTAATTTCAAGAAAAAGACTTGTCCCAAATTTAGTTACCAAATTGATCACTGACACGCTATGTCGGCGTCACGTGGGCATTGTGTGCTTTCGCGTCACCAACATGACGCTGAGCGGATGCGGTGAATTAGTTTTAAGTACGAGTACAACGAACATTGACGCAAAACTGTGGTAACTTTTGCTAAATTTTACGTCTGAATTTGACGAAGTCGGGCGTAAAATATTGCTAAATTTTATGTTTCGACGAACCCAGACGCAAAATATTGCTACATTTTACGTCCGGATGCAAAATATTATAAATTTTACATCCGGATTCGCTCAAACCGGACATAAATTGCACATTTTTGGCCACTGAGGCAATCTGATATTTAACAACATATTAACTATTAAATTTAACATATAATAATATTTCAACACTATTAATAACATTATATACAACAGAAAACGCCTTGATGCATCAACGGCAGTGGCTAACACCAGTGTCGTGGTCAATTCTGGGAAGATCGAGCCACGTGTCCAGCCACACTAAGAGTATCACAAATCATGATCAAGTTCGCCGCATTAAGTGTCGCATTCAACCCCGAAGAGAGAGACCTCGTGTCTTACCCCGACATCACACTCAGTCTGAGGAGAGAGAGAGAGATCGCGGGCCTCGCTCCTAATTCACATCCAACCTCGAGGAGAGGACCCCGAGTCTCGTGTAATGATCCCAGTTTATTAAAGTCCTCAATTAACATAACATTCATTCAAACCAACCGATCATCATAATCTTTTCCAAATTCTTAAAAATTTCAAAAGTATCTCCATTGTAAATACTGATCGGATGTTATATCCAATACAATATGATACTTTCGGCTAACATCAGCCTACTTATTCTCAATCCAATCACATAACTGAACTCAAAATTCATTCAGACAATCATAAAGATGTTTCAGCTTAACATCGCCTAATTTATGGAGAAACGACATCTATAAAAATTCAGAAATGATAAATTCTAACTTGTCATGATCATCACAATGATAAACACTTCTTGATATCATAAACCAATAAAATTATCTCAAATGCCAACTAGAAATGAAGCTACTACAGCAGTTCTCTACATATATACAAGATTAACCATCTATCCTACAACCAACATGTATCATCTACAAGCACAATTGTTTTAGAAGCACAAAATGAATAGGAAAAAAATTAGATTGATTCAGAACGAATTCCGTGCAGCATAAACCCGACCCCTACCTCAAAGCAACCTGTAATATACCAGTCTGAGGGGGAGTGAGCTCGATAGCACAGTGAGTAGAGTAGGAATAAATCAAAGAATGATAACATATCAATAAGAAGTATGAATATTCAAATAATAAGGGTAAATCTAAAAGAGTAAGAAGATAGAAAGAAACAATGACATGTTGGAATTGAAGAATATAAAAGTGAATCTTCGAGATGAATTATGGCAAGATCCGTTGATCGAATCAACCGGATGATGGTTGGAGTGTGTTCTCCTTCCATTTGTGATGAACGTGGTATATTCACATGTTCAATTCCGACTTCGAATGAATGAGATATTCAAGTCCAAAGATTGCCTAATTCAAAGCCAAAAGGGACTAAAATTGGCTACAAGCATTTAGTCCCACATTGGCCGTGTGATGGAAGCATATGGGGTATAAATAGAGAAAAATGAGACCAAAGGGTGTGCCCTTTGGGTACTTGGAGTTTTCGCGCGCGAAAAGGAGGGAACTATACACGTACATACGTACGTGCACGCCGCCGCTGGCGGCGGCCGGCCGGGGCCGGGGCACGGGGCACGGGTCCGTGGTCCGTGGGCCTGGGCCTGGGCTAAGTTCCCTACCTGGTTCTTTTTGAATCAGGGTCCGTTGGTCCAACCCGCCCGCGGAAAGATTCGGATCACCCGCCAACGGGTGTCCGCGCGAACAGATCCGACCGTTCGCCAACCGCTGTCGGAAAACCGACAGTGCGGTTGGGCGGTTGATCGATTGCGACGGTTCTGTCCGAACCGTCGCAACTGCTGGAATTTGGCGGACGAGAATACCCCTCCGGAGCGCTATAAAAAGCGCCCCAGGGGTTCATTCTCAGACACACCAAAAAATCCGAGATCTCTCTCTCTCTATAGTTCTGACTTCAGTTCTGAACTAGGCTCCAGCAAAGTGGGAATCCACGACTTCCAGAGTGACTTCCAACGAAGTGGGAATCCGCGACTTCCAAGTGAAGTGGGAATCCGAAGCAACTTCCTAAAGGAGATTCTGCCAAAATTCTTCAACCTTCCTACGTCCTCAACAGTGGGTGTTCCTCCAAAGAGTAAGACAAATATTCATTTGAAATTTGTCATTATACCACTGTTTTGCTAATCCTGTGTAGGTACTGGTTGACTACGGTTAGACCGTACGGTAATTTGATAGTGCTATTCAAATACCGTGAAGAAGTGTTGTATCTTGGGAGACCAGCGTCCATTATCCCGTTAGCACCGGTGCGGGGACGTAATTGTCTTAAGAAGATTCGCTGTAAGCGTACCTCACTTCAAATACTGTATAAGTGGACTAAGTCCTTTATACAGGGGATATACTTTACAGTATATCGAGATTGACTTAGATTTAATCTAAGTGTTACTGTATAAGTGGATTAAGTCCTTTATACAGGGGATATACTTTACAGTATATCGAGACTGACTTGGATTCAGTCTAATTGGTGCTTAAACCAAGGAAGGAAATTGAAAGGTGGTTCTTGAATTAAGGAACGTTCTATTGAACGGAAAACCTCCCACCTGATATTTGCCGACCTGGCCAATTAGATTGTTGATATCTCAGTGATCTTGATAAGTTGTCAGATTGATTCTTGTTAAGCAGAATACCCAAGAATCTTAAGACAATTATTATTGAAGTTACTAACTTCAGTTCTGCTTGAACTTGCAGAAGATGTCTGATACAAATCAAGATACCTCCAGCAAGGCAACAAACATACCGCTCCAAGGTTTGATGCCTACTCCACTTCCTAACCCGAAGCCGGAGAAGCCAGGAAAGTTTGATGGCACAGAGTTCAAGAGGTGGCAACAGAAGATGCTCTTCTACTTGACCACTCTACATCTGGCCAAATTCCTGCAGGAGGATCCACCAGAACCCGGAACTGATCGGGACTCAGTCCTTGCAGTCGATGCTTGGACACAAGGTGATTTCCTTTGCCGAAATTATGTTCTTAATGGACTGGATGACTCTCTTTACAATGTCTACAGTCCGATCACTACGGCAAAGAAATTATGGGGCAGTCTTGACAAGAAATACAAGACTGAAGATGCTGGTACCAAGAAGTTCGTCGTTGGACGATTTCTGGAGTACAAAATGGTGGATAGCAAGACTGTCATCAGTCAGGTGCAAGAGTTCCAACTTATCTTGCACGAGATAGAGGCCGAAGGTATGATTCTTCCTGAAACTTTTCAGGTTGCAACCATCGTGGAGAAGCTCCCCCCTGCGTGGAGAGACTTCAAGAACTACCTGAAGCACAAGCGAAAGGAGCTAAAGTTGGAGGATCTCATTGTGAGGCTTCGTATAGAGGAGGACAACCGCAAGTCCGAGAAAAGGAGCAGCAAGAACTCCTACGAAGCAAAAGCAAATGTGATCGAGGACTCAAAGGGGAAAGCGTCTACTTCCAAAAGCTTGAAGAGGAAGAAGCCTTCCCAGGGGTACAAAGGCAAGGCTCAAGACGGCAGAACCATGCGCTTCAAAGGGACCTGTTACATCTGCAACAAAGAAGGTCACAAAGCAAATGAATGCCGCAGCCGTCTAAAGAAGAACAAGAAAAGCCACCCACAGGCCAACATGACCAACCATGAATCACCAAGTCTTTCAGCTGTGGTGTCAGAAGTAAATCTGACAACCAATAACAAAGATTGGTGGGTAGACACGGGAGCTACTAGGCACATCTGCTCGGAGAAATTGTTATTCTCAGAATATCAAAGGCTAGAGCAAGATGAGCAATTATTCATGGGTAATTCAGCTTCCTCAAAGGTTGAAGGAAAGGGCAAGGTCATCCTGAAGTGGACATCGGGCAAAGAGCTTACTCTTAACGATGTCCTTCATGTTCCAGACATCCGCAAGAATCTGATCTCCGGATCAATACTTAGTAAGAAAGGATTTAGAATTGTATTTGAATCCGACAAATTTGTACTTACTAAGGGAGGGATGTATGTGGGAAAGGGCTATCTTGTTGATGGACTTTTTAAGGCCAATGTTGCAGTGGTTGATAAAAAGTCCGTGTATTTGTACCCAAAGCTAATCAATAAAAGAAATTCTTCTGTTTATTTGCTTGAGTCTCCTAATTTGTGGCATGCTAGATTAGGGCATGTAAATTACAAGTCTTTAAAGAACTTGTCTAATCTGGGATATATTCCTAAACTCAACTTGGAAGAAATTCGCAAGTGTGAGGTTTGTGTTGAGGCCAAGTTGGCTAAAAATTCATTTCACTCAATAGATCGAAATACAGAACCTTTAGGGTTAATCCATAGCGATCTATGTGACTTGAAGTTTATGCCAACTAGAGGCGGTAAAAAGTATTTCATTACTTTTATCGATGACTGTACAAGATACTGTTATGTGTATCTTTTGAACAGTAAGGATGAGGCAATAAATATGTTTACAACATATAAAGCCGAAGTTGAGAATCAACTCAACAAGAAAATCAAGATTCTAAAATCCGATAGAGGCGGAGAATATGAATCAAATGATTTTAGTGAGTTATGTGCTAGTTTTGGTATAATATATCAAACTACAGCACCATACACTCCTCAGCAGAATGGAATTGCTGAACGGAAGAACAGAACTTTGAAGGAGATGGTTAATTCCATGCTCGTAAGTTCTGGAGCTCCGCAGAACTTGTGGGGGAAGCTCTATTAACTGCAAATCATATTCTAAATAGAGTACCCCACAAGAAACTTGGTCTTATACCATTCGAGTTATGGCATGGAAGGACACCTTCCTACCATTACCTCAAAATGTGGGGGTGCCTTGCAAAGGTGCTAGCACCATTACCTAAAAAGACTAAGTTGGGAGCAAAAACTATAGACTGCGTATTCATAGGCTATGCCTTGAATAGTAGTGCCTATAGGTTTCTGGTTCATAAATCAGAAATACCTGATATTCATGTAAACATGATTATTGAATCTCGAGATGCTGTGTTATTTGAAGATATCTTTCCGTACAAACGGGAAGCAGATAAGACTTCTGGGAAAAGAACACACGAGATGGCGTTCAGGGACGAAAGCCCCGAGGAACCAATTGTAAATGCGGAAATTGAACCAAGAAGAAGTCAGAGATCTAGAATCTCAAAATCTTTTGGTCCAGATTTCATAGCATACGCTATTGAGAGCGAGCCTCAAACATTTAAAGAGGCTATGTCAAACCCAGAAGCACAAATGTGGAAAGAAGCTATAAATAGCGAAATAGAATCCATACTAAGTAATCATACTTGGGAATTGGTAAACTTGCCTCCTGGAAGTAAACCAATTGGGTGTAAGTGGATTTTCAAACGAAAATTAAAACCCGATGGATCTATCGATAAGTACAAGGCTAGATTAGTAGCCAAGGGTTATCGACAAATAGAAGGACTTGACTACTTCGATACTTATTCACCAGTAACAAGAATAACATCCATTCGGATGTTAATTGCAATTGCAGTATTGCACAACTTAGATATCCATCAAATGGATGTCAAGACTGCATTCTTAAATGGTGAATTAAGTGAAGAGATATATATGGAGCAACCTGAAGGATTTAAAATCAAGGGCCAAGAACACAAGGTGTGTAAATTGGTAAAATCCTTATACGGTTTAAAGCAGGCTCCAAAACAATGGCATGAGAAATTTGATAGTGTCATGATCAAAGATGGATTCACTATCAATGAATGCGATAAGTGTGTTTACACGAAAACAGTTGGAGATGCATGTATCATTGTTTGTCTTTATGTAGACGACATGTTGATACTTGGGACTAATATTGAGATTATTAAGTCCACTAAAAGAATGTTATCCAGCTGTTTTGATATGAAGGATCTGGGGGTTGCTGATGTAATTTTAGGAATTAAAATTACTAGAACACCAGATGGAATCAGTCTATCTCAATCTCACTACGTGGATAAGATGATAGAAAGATTCAAGGATCATGGGATAAAAGAGAATACAAATCCTTTTCTCCCACACGTCCACCTTCATAAGAATACAGGAACTGGAATACGCCAGTTGGAGTATTCGCAGATTATCGGAAGTCTAATGTATTTAATGAATTGCACTAGACCCGATATTGCTTACGCTGTAAGCAAGTTAAGTAGATACACTAGTAATCCTAGTGATCTACATTGGACCGCTCTACTACGAGTATTGGGTTACGTATCACATACCAAGGAATATGCCTTGAGATATGGAAAGTATCCTCCTGTACTGGAAGGATACAGTGATGCTAATTGGATTGCAGATTCTGAGGAATCAAAATCAACTAGCGGATACGTATTTACTCTAGCAGGAGCAGCGGTATCATGGAAATCTTCTAAGCAAACATGTATTGCCCGTTCCACTATGGAATCGGAATTCATAGCCTTAGATAAGGCTGGAGAAGAAGCAGAATGGCTTCGACAATTCTTAGAAGATATACCGTTATGGCAAAAGCCAGTGCCCGCTATATGTATACACTGCGACAATCAAGCAGCTATATCTAGGGCACAAAATATGATATACAACGGTAAGTCTAGACATATTCGTCGTAGACATAATACCGTGAAGCAGTTGCTCTCAAATGGAATTATCTCTATTGACTTTGTATCGTCAAAGGATAATTTAGCGGATCCGCTTACTAAAGGTTTAAGTGGAGAGCATATAAACTGCGCATCGAGGGGAATGGGTCTAAAAGCCTAACCTTACCGAGTCAGCTTAATGGAAACCTCACTTAGCGACTGGAGATCCCACGGACTAAGTTCAAGAGGAAAAACTAGTTATGATTGACTCAGCAAGTAAGCACTTGGGAGCTTGACTTCAATCCATTCCTATGGTGCACATAAGTGCTTTTCTACAAGTGGGTTAAGGATAAGCTTAACGCTTTTAATGATGCCTATATCTTGTTACTAAACAAGTGGAGTAGAGTAGACTACTCTTAATAGGTCCATCACCTATGTGAGTATAGAGTTGGGTCGGCTCTTTGGGAATCTCTATGGAGGCTGTTATTCCCTAAAGATACTCTCTGAAACTAAGAATGTCCAGGGCCAAAACGGACACAACAGAGAACCAAAGTTGATTTGGAAAGTCACTGTGTGAAGCTTGTTGACTTGACTTACACTAACGGCTAACAGTTCAAGACCTAGTTCACTGATTAGCCAGTAAGTTCGATAAAGCTTTCGCTATGGAAGGTTATAGACCTAGTTCACCTATCCTTATGCAGTTTCTTTTCTAAAGTACCTTACACAATAGAGTCAGTCTCTTTGTGTGTCATTTCCTTGAATTCTTCATTCATTGTGGGGGATTGTTGGAATTGAAGAATATAAAAGTGAATCTTCGAGATGAATTATGGCAAGATCCGTTGATCGAATCAACCGGATGATGGTTGGAGTGTGTTCTCCTTCCATTTTTGATGAACGTGGTATATTCACATGTTCAATTCCGACTTCGAATGAATGAGATATTCAAGTCCAAAGATTGCCTAATTCAAAGCCAAAAGGGACTAAAATTGGCTACAAGCATTTAGTCCCACATTGGCCGTGTGATGGAAGCATATGGGGTATAAATAGAGAAAATGAGACCAAAGGGTGTGCCCTTTGGGTACTTGGAGTTTTCGCGCGCGAAAAGGAGGGAACTATACACGTACATACGTACGTGCACGCCGCCGCTGGCGGCGGCGGCCGGCCAGCCGGCGCCGGCGCCGGGCCGGCCTCGGGCCGGGGCTCGGGGCACGGGGCACGGGGCACGGGCACGGGTCCGTGGGCCTGGGCCTGGGCTAAGTTCCCTACCTGGTTCTTTTTGAATCAGGGTCCGTTGGTCCAACCCGCCCGCGGAAAGATTCGGATCACCCGCCAACGGGTGTCCGCGCGAACAGATCCGACCGTTCGCCAACCGCTGTCGGAAAAACCAAGAAGAAGTCAGAGATCTAGAATCTCAAAATCTTTTGGTCCAGATTTCATAGCATACGCTATTGAGAGCGAGCCTCAAACATTTAAAGAGGCTATGTCAAACCCAGAAGCACAAATGTGAAAAGAAGCTATAAATAGCGAAATAGAATCCATACTAAGTAATCATACTTGGGAATTGGTAAACTTGCCTCCTGGAAGTAACCAATTGGGTGTAAGTGGATTTTCAAACGAAAATTAAAACCCGATGGATCTATCGATAAGTACAAGGCTAGATTAGTAGCCAAGGGTTATCGACAAATAGAAGGACTTGACTACTTCGATACTTATTCACCAGTAACAAGAATAACGTCCATTCGGATGTTAATTGCAATTGCAGTATTGCACAACTTAGATATCCATCAAATGGATGTCAAGACTGCATTCTTAAATGGTGAATTAAGTGAAGAGATATATATGGAGCAACCTGAAGGATTTAAAATCAAGGGCCAAGAACACAAGGTGTGTAAATTGGTAAAATCCTTATACGGTTTAAAGCAGGCTCCAAAACAATGGCATGAGAAATTTGATAGTGTCATGATCAAAGATGGATTCACTATCAATGAATGCGATAAGTGTGTTTACACGAAAACAGTTGGAGATGCATGTATCATTGTTTGTCTTTATGTAGACGACATGTTGATACTTGGGACTAATATTGAGATTATTAAGTCCACTAAAAGAATGTTATCCAGCTGTTTTGATATGAAGGATCTGGGGGTTGCTGATGTAATTTTAGGAATTAAAATTACTAGAACACCAGATGGAATCAGTCTATCTCAATCTCACTACGTGGATAAGATGATAGAAAGATTCAAGGATCATGGGATAAAAGAGAATACAAATCCTTTTCTCCCACACGTCCACCTTCATAAGAATACAGGAACTGGAATACGCCAGTTGGAGTATTCGCAGATTATCGGAAGTCTAATGTATTTAATGAATTGCACTAGACCCGATATTGCTTACGCTGTAAGCAAGTTAAGTAGATACACTAGTAATCCTAGTGATCTACATTGGACCGCTCTACTACGAGTATTGGTTACGTATCACATACCAAGGAATATGCCTTGAGATATGGAAAGTATCCTCCTGTACTGGAAGGATACAGTGATGCTAATTGGATTGCAGATTCTGAGGAATCAAAATCAACTAGCGGATACGTATTTACTCTAGCAGGAGCAGCGGTATCATGGAAATCTTCTAAGCAAACATGTATTGCCCGTTCCACTATGGAATCGGAATTCATAGCCTTAGATAAGGCTGGAGAAGAAGCAGAATGGCTTCGACAATTCTTAGAAGATATACCGTTATGGCAAAAGCCAGTGCCCGCTATATGTATACACTGCGACAATCAAGCAGCTATATCTAGGGCACAAAATATGATATACAACGGTAAGTCTAGACATATTCGTCGTAGACATAATACCGTGAAGCAGTTGCTCTCAAATGGAATTATCTCTATTGACTTTGTATCGTCAAAGGATAATTTAGCGGATCCGCTTACTAAAGGTTTAAGTGGAGAGCACATAAACTGCGCATCGAGGGGAATGGGTCTAAAAGCCTAACCTTACCGAGTCAGCTTAATGGAAACCTCACTTAGCGACTGGAGATCCCACGGACTAAGTTCAAGAGGAAAAACTAGTTATGATTGACTCAGCAAGTAAGCACTTGGGAGCTTGACTTCAATCCATTCCTATGGTGCACATAAGTGCTTTTCTACAAGTGGGTTAAGGATAAGCTTAACGCTTTTAATGATGCCTATATCTTGTTACTAAACAAGTGGAGTAGAGTAGACTACTCTTAATAGGTCCATCACCTATGTGAGTATAGAGTTGGGTCGGCTCTTTGGGAATCTCTATGGAGGCTGTTATTCCCTAAAGATACTCTCTGAAACTAAGAATGTCCAGGGCCAAAACGGACACAACAGAGAACCAAAGTTGATTTGGAAAGTCACTGTGTGAAACTTGTTGACTTGACTTACACTAACGGCTAACAGTTCAAGACCTAGTTCACTGATTAGCCAGTAAGTTCGATAAAGCTTTCGCTATGGAAGGTTATAGACCTAGTTCACCTATCCTTATGCAGTTTCTTTTCTAAAGTACCTTACACAATAGAGTCAGTCTCTTTGTGTGTCATTTCCTTGAATTCTTCATTCATTGTGGGGGATTGTTGGAATTGAAGAATATAAAAGTGAATCTTCGAGATGAATTATGGCAAGATCCGTTGATCGAATCAACCGGATGATGGTTGGAGTGTGTTCTCCTTCCATTTTTGATGAACGTGGTATATTCACATGTTCAATTCCGACTTCGAATGAATGAGATATTCAAGTCCAAAGATTGCCTAATTCAAAGCCAAAAGGGACTAAAATTGGCTACAAGCATTTAGTCCCACATTGGCCGTGTGATGGAAGCATATGGGGTATAAATAGAGAAAAATGAGACCAAAGGGTGTGCCCTTTGGGTACTTGGAGTTTTCGCGCGCGAAAAGGAGGGAACTATACACGTACATACGTACGTGCACGCCGCCGCTGGCGGCGGCGGCCGGCCAGCCGGCGCCGGCGCCGGGGCCGGCCTCGGAGCCGGGGCTCGGGGCTCGGGGCACGGGGCACGGGTCCGTGGGCCTGGGCCTGGGCTAAGTTTCCTACCTGGTTCTTTTTGAATCAGGGTCCGTTGGTCCAACCCGCCCGCGGAAAGATTCGGATCACCCGCCAACGGGTGTCCGCGCGAACAGATCCGACCGTTCGCCAACCGCTGTCAGAAAACCGACAGTGCGGTTGGGCGGTTGATCGATTGCGACGGTTCTGTCCGAACCGTCGCAACTGTTGGAATTTGGCGGACGAGAATACCCCTCCGGAGCGCTATAAAAAGCGCCCCAGGGGTTCATTCTCAGACACACCAAAAAATCCAAGATCTCTCTCTCTCTCTCTATAGTTCTGACTTCAGTTCTGAACTAGGCTCCAGCAAAGTGGGAATCCACGACTTCCAGAGCGACTTCCAACGAAGTGGGAATCCGCGACTTCCAAGTGAAGTGGGAATCCGAAGCAACTTCCTAAAGGAGATTCTGCCAAAATTCTTCAACCTTCCTACGTCCTCAACAGTGGGTGTTCCTCCAAAAGAGTAAGACAAATATTCATTTGAAATTTGTCATTATACCACTGTTTTGCTAATCCTGTGTAGGTACTGGTTGACTACGGTTCGACCGTACGGTAATTTGATAGTGCTATTCAAATACCGTGAAGAAGTGTTGTATCTTGGGAGACCAGCGTCCATTATCCCGTTAGCACCGGTGCGGGGGACGTAATTATCTTAAGGAGATTCGCTGTAAGCGTACCTCACTTCAAATACTGTATAAGTGGACTAAGTCCTTTATACAGGGGATATACTTTACAGTATATCGAGATTGACTTAGATTTAATCTAAGTGTTACTGTATAAGTGGATTAAGTCCTTTATACAGGGGATATACTTTACAGTATATCGAGACTGACTTGGATTCAGTCTAATTGGTGCTTAAACCAAGGAAGGAAATTGAAAGGTGGTTCTTGAATTAAGGAACGTTCTATTGAACGGAAAACCTCCCACCTGATATTTGCCGACCTGGCCAATTAGATTGTTGATATCTCAGTGATCTTGATAAGTTGTCAGATTGATTCTTGTTAAGCAGAATACCCAAGAATACATTCCATAGTTTAATAATCAAGACCATGATCTCTAAAATTTTTGGGGACAATCAGACTCTTATGATCATAAATGCCCAATTCCTTTCTTGGATTTTCATCTTTCCGTGTGATAAGATTTATGAGTTATATAAAACAAATTTTTGTTTAGTTGTTTGAACTCATTTTATGTATTCATAGTATGTGTTACTCACGTGTCTTATATTCTACACTATAATACACCAATCACTATAGTTAAGTCATAAATATAGTTTATGCATTCAGATAACACATACATCATAAGGCATACTTGTATAACATATAGTCATATCATACTTCTCATATTACAATATCACATCACACTTCAAATAATGCATGGATTAACCTATACACTTTCACACATCATATAATATTTTATTATCTCTTATAGTAAGGCGAAGTTCTACAATCCTACATCAAGGACAAATATACAACACCATTCATTATGAATAAGCATATTTTTACTTTATGAGGCCCATCTCATACTCCGTCTTCACACCCACCGGCTCCCGCCGGCCCCTTCCTTCAAATAACAACACACAATGACATTCCCCGTCTTCACACCTACCAGCTCTCGCTGGCCCCTTCCTTCGAAATGTGTGTGTGTGTGTGTGTGTCTATATATATATATATATATATATATATATATATATATATATATATATATATATATATATATATATTATATATATATATATATATATATATATATATTATATATATATATGACAACACACCGTCTTTCCCCTTCCACTGGCTCCCGCCGACCTCTTCCTTCGCGATATATAAATAAACCCAACATGTACGTGCAATACTATATACAAGCCAAAATATTACACACCATCCTGTTCATATATTTTTGAGTTTATTAATAGCAAGTTCAGCTTATCCGGTCTTTCACTCTAATTCTCAAATGTGTACCACACACATACCATTAATTTTATCCAGAATATGATTAACAACATTGTAGCGCCCCGATTCCACGGATACGAAGACACTACTGTGACGTACATATGCAGGGCGATGGTACCATCACGTATGTACGCTAAGCATCAATACAATACAGGTATCAAAGTGCGGAAATACGTGATAATATACATTCCAATGCAAAAGAATAAGTACTCAGTCATCACAGATTGTGACATAATTGTAAATCACCTAGAGGGTGAATAGGTAATGGCTAATCTAATGGTCACTAAATGCGGAATTAAAAGCTATTTAATGCAAATTAAACTTTCTACACTAAACACCACGTATAACACAAGAGTGTAGCCGGATTCCCCGTGAAAGGCTCTGAACTAACTCCTCAAGATTCCTCTAAATAAGAGTTGAGGTGCCGCGTTGGCTCTCTTGGTTGAATACAAGTGTTTGCAAACAAAAGCATATATCAATAAGCACACAATATATCAAGCATATAAAGATAAAGACAATATTAGCAGGCAAGATATAAAGACAAGAGTAAGAGATAGAGAGTGAGTAATCGCAAACACGGGAGATTTGTTTCGAGGTTCGAGCACCCTTGCTCTACGTCCCCGCCTTCACACTTGAAGGATTTCCATTATAAACCGATCCCACCGGATCACTCGGTGCCGCAACACCTACAAGGAGTTCCCACTAGAACTCTTGGACTCTCTAGTCCCGTACACACCGCAAGCCCACTAGCTCGCCGAGGCCGCACCTCAAACACGGAGTTCACACACGAACTCGAAACACCGCGAACACACTTGTCCGCCTTCTCAAAGCAAAGATGGAACTTTGGTGATCACAACTCTTGATCACCTAAAATCCTCTCACAACAAATCCCTATAGATAGATATAGCAATGGATAGCTCAAATGTTGTGTGAGAAAACAAGGATTGAAATGGTGGAGGAAAAACTCAAGAAAATCACTTTGAAAACACTCCTGATAAACTCTCCTTTTGATTGAAAATATTGGCTCTAATATAAGTGGAGAAAACCTCTCAAAAGAGTAGGAAAAAAACTGTTGTAAATATCCACTTAAAATCTTATCAAAAACAGCCCCCAAATGGCCCAATTTATAGGGCTCCAAAAACTAGCCGTTATGGGCCAGACAGAGCTGTCGGTCGACCGCCCGGTCGATCGGCAACGGTCGGATTTCCGACCGTTGGGGCTGTGGTCGACCGGTCGACTGACCGGCCGGTCGACCGAGCCTCTGGAACAGAGAGCAGACTCTCTGCCGGTCGACCGGCCCGGTCGACCGGGGCATTTCCAGAGAGCAAAGCTCTCTGGACGGTCGACCGGGTCGGTCGACCGGCCCTCCAGCCAATAGTGGCGTGCACGTCTGTGCACGTCGGTCGACCGCCCGGTCGACCGACTTCAAGCGTCCGTCGACCGTTCGGTCGACCGGCTGAAGCCAGGAAACAGTTTTTCTGGGATTCAAAAGTTGGTCATTTTGGCTTAAATAAAATCTCATAAAATCATGAAAAATCTACAAAAATAGTTTTAACACTTCACTTTGATAAACAAACATGCTTGCACAAAATCAAGACATGTTATAAAAGATTTGAACTATTTTTGTAACTTGGAAAATTGGCTCAAAACTAAAACTGTATTTTTCCAAATTGATTTTTCCAAAAACTTGTTTTTCCAAAACTTCACCAAATACAAAAACAAGATATTTAAACTCTTTTAAAGCATAGTGTGTATGGATATGATCCAATACACAAACATGGTGAAATATCTATGTTTTTGACTTTAAGCTCTAAATATGATTTTGGTTAAAGATATGTAAACTTGAATTTCAAAAACCAAACCGGTATTTTTCAAAAAGAAAACTCTTTTGTATTTTTCCATAATAAAAATTCTGTTATGAAAACTCATCTAAATCAAGAGTGTGTGTGTATATGGTACTTGAGCAATCCACCACTATTCTATCCTTTACATTTTATCTAAAACGAAATCTTACAAAAAACAAACCTAGACACAAGTCTTGATCTTGAAGGTCTTCACTTGAAGTCTTCTCATCTTCTTGACTTGGTCCAAATACGATCCATAGAGCTAGACTCCTCTTGAGTACTTGATGTGATTTTGATGTATAGGCTCGTGAATCAAACGGTGCTAGCTCCAAAACTTGACTTTAAATCCTTTGTTGAAGCTCCACACCTACTAAGAACTTGATCATGAATCTGTCACTAATTAAACACAAGATCATTAGTACTATAACTACATGAGTTGATCATCATCAAAACTAGAGTGATGGGCCTTTGGGCCAACAATCTCCCCCTTTTTGATGATGACAAAACTCATGAAGTTATATATGCATGGATTAAAGTAAAGCTTCAAAGAAGCTCCCCCTTAACTCATGCATCACAAGAAACAATAATATATGGTAATGAAGCATATAAATATGTATGCAAATACAAGGAGATAACATGCCAATCAAGCATAAAACAAATCAAATTCTTTTTCTCCTATTTGCAAAACAAAACATATATGCATAAACATAAATACTTCTCCCCCTTTAATAATAAAGCAAGAAAAACATGCATATAAATACCAAATACTTCTCCCCCTTTTTGTCAATCATCAACAAAGGGGTTAAAGTAAAAACAAAATTTTTCTCCCCCTTTCTGTCATAACCAAAGAGATCAATAAGGGGTGAAATCAAATCAATCAACAAAAGTTATATGCGATATACATTCATGAAGAGGAAGACGCTAAGTTAACTTCCCTGCACATATACATTACATGAAGGAGGGATGACAAGCACTAATTCACATAACGCATAATATGTAATGCATAAGAGGAGATGTGAAGCTCCCCCTACACACGTACCACATAAAGAAAAGTTGTCAAGCTCCTCAATATAAGATACACTCATCATGAATCTATATGTGGAAGAGATGTTAAGCTCTCCTTGCATATAGGCAATCCAAATCAAAATATTTTTTAACTTTTCTTATTCAAACACAATTTTGAATTTTTCTTAATAAAACAAATTTTGAGATATCTTAGTAAACCAAATTTTAAGATATCAAATAACAAAATTTTTAAAGGTATCAGAGCTCTTGTAAAACAATCAATTTTTTAAGATACCAAATTGTAATAATCATTAGTGTAAATAAACATTACAAATTTTTAATTTTGATACCAATTTTAAAACACAATGATCAAAATTTTTTTTATTTTTCATAAGCTTATGCATTATGTTTAAATATCGATTGAAATTTCAATTGAAAAACAAGATTTGAATTAAGCTTAGCATAAACTATGTGTTGTGCTTTAAATATGTATACCAATTTTAACTCAAGCACAAAACAAATCATATATATGTATGAAATGAAAATACCAATCGAAATTGATACTATTTGAATTATGAAGCATACATATATAGGAAACAAAATATGAGTATATACAAAAAATATCAATTGAGATACCAATTGAAAATAACAATGTAAATCAAGTATATAACTCATAACCTACCACCCTTTATATGCTCAAGATAAAAGATTTCAATAGGGTTTGCAAGGCATACTCGCCCATCCATCCGCCCATAAAGGGAATAGGTAGGGGTTTTCAAAATAGGTTTTGAAAATATTTTTATTGAAAATCACTACCAAATGAAGAATAATTAACTAGTTAAGATAATTTTTGAAAAACTAGTTAAAGATCCTTCAAAACATGAAATCAAATCATATGTTTTTCATGAATCATACTAAATTCATAAAAATTCAAGCACTCATGGTCCATCAAGCTCAAAAATAATCATGAAACAAAAGTCATGAATAAACAAATAAAGTGTGAGTGTTCAAACATCATGTAAATAGCATTGTCATGAAAATAGTCAATAAAGCTCAAATTAGACATGAATATTAAAACATTCATTTTTCATATAAAACAAACTTCAAGGTATATGTATGATTTATCCAATCCTAACAATATACATACATATCCCAAATATAAAAGAGTCTATTAAAGGTATTTACATGAAGGTAAGAGACTCACGGGTATACATGTATATTTATTAGATTTGAATACAAAATACATATACATGAAGTAAAAAGATGAAAATAGGCAAAACAAGTATAAATGAGAGAATCATCAAAACTAGCCTATACATGTGCATAAAGTGGTACAAATGAATATGAAGTGCAAACATATATAAATCAATTTGTTGTTCACTATTTGTACATGTATAAATACAAGTTTTGATAAAAACTACATTTAAACTGGTATTTACCACATGAAGCACAAAAACAATTAAACATGAACATGCTAAATGATATTATCAAATGAAAAGCATGTAAATAAACTAGGAGTTTAGAAATAGTTACCAAACCAAGGAACTACTCCAAATCTCCAAAACATGGTGGTTGTCCCACCAAAATTCCTTGATAGCGGTGCATCAAAAATATGTCCATCAAGTCCATGTGCAACCACCACCAAGGCACCAATCCTCTCACGTCATGTGAGAGCCCTCACCTACATCAAAAACACAAGGTGGGGATTTTGGTACCCATTTTCTTTTGGGTCCTTGGGGTTAGTCTTGTAAGGAACCCAAACATTTTTATTATTTGCAAATTAATATGATGTATCCTATCAAAACAAAATTTTGCTAAATGGCCTTTGCCGCCACAATGTGTACACTTGTACACCTAAGGATGCGTATGTGTATGAGTGTGATCGTGGCGTGCAAATAGTGAATATGCATGTGGATGATGTGCATGAACATGTGGAGTTTGTTTTTTTGAAAACAAAGACTCCAATCTCTTATGGTTAAATGCACATGAGCTCAAGGTAGAGCTCAAACAATTTATTTTATTTTTCAAAATTTAATCTCACTATCATTAATGGTGGCATGTAAAGCATGGTGAGAATGAGAATCATTTTTCTTATCCTTTTTAAAACCTTTTCTTTTTCTTTTTCTTTTTCAACAATTTTTCTTTTCAAAGAAGTGTTTTCATGAAAAGCAATTTCTTTTTGTTTTTCCACCAAGATAATTTCATTTTTCAAAAACATATTTCCTTCACATAAATCATTCAATTTAGACATCAAGGAAATATTTTCATTTTTCAATTTTCATTTTCTTTTTCAATGCATGCCATTTTATTTTTGAAAGAATCATTTTCTTTTAACATGCAATCAAACTTCTTTTTCAAATTTTTATTATCCTTTTTAAGCATGTCATATTTCTCTAATAGTTGTTGACAAAATGAAGCAAGTTCATATATGACATGTCATTATCTTCTACCTCGGATTCGGTAGTTACCTCAAGGGGGTTATCCCCTTGGACCGTATAGCACAAGTTGGAGGTGTCACTTCCAACATCTGAGTCGCTCCCCGCATAGTATTGATCTTTTCGTCAAGGGAGAGAATTGTGTTCCATGCTACAAAAGCTGAACCAATGTTAGAAACCCTAGATAAATATTCATCATTTAGGGTACTTTTCAAAGCATGAATGGCTTTTGAGTTAGCCTCAATATACTTGCTATTATTAACATATGAATCATTAATGGTAGCAAGATAACATGAATGCCTAGGCCTTTGAGGAACAAAGACATCTTAACCTTCCAAGTTTGGATGTTAAGAATGTCAAAGGTGGGAGGTGTCATGAAGTCCATGGTGTGTGTACAAATATTGTGATTAGCCTAAAAATGAGGATCTTTAACTCTAGATTGTAAGACCCAAATCAAGAGCACTTGGCTCTGATACCAATTGTAAATCACCTAGAAAGGGGGTGAATAGGTGATGGCTAATCTAATGGTCACTAAATGCGGAATAAAAACTATTTAATGCAAATTAAACTTTTTACACTAAACACCACGTATAACACAAGAGTGTAGCCAGATTCCCTTGAAGGGCTCTGGACTAACTCCTCAAGATTCCTCTAAATAAGAGTTGAGGTGCCGTGTTGGCTCTCTTGGTTGAATACAAGTGTTTGCAAACAATCCCCAAGCATATATCAATAGCACACAATATATCAAGCATATAAAGATAAAGACAATATTAGCATGCAAGATATAAAGACAAGAGTAAGAGATAGAGAGTGAGCAATCGCAAACACGGGAGATTTGTTTCGAGGTTCGAGCACCCTTGTTCTACGTCCCCGCCTTCACACTTGAAGGATTTCCACTATAAACCGATCCCACCGGATCACTCGGTGCCGCAACACCTACAAGGAGTCCCACTAGAACTCTTGGACTCTCTAGTCCCGTACACACCGCAAGCCCACTAGCTCGCCGAGGCCGCACCTCAAACACGGAGTTCACACACGAACTCGAAACACCGCGAACACACTTGTCCGCCTCCTCAAAGCAAAGATGGAACTTGGTGATCACAACTCTTCATCACCTAAAATCCTCTCACAATAAATCCCTATAGGTAGATATAGCAATGGATAGCTCAAGTGTTGTGTGAGAAAACAAGGATTGAAATGGTGGAGGAAAAACTCAAGAAAATAACTTTGAAAACACTCTTGATAAACGCTCCTTTTGATTGGAAATATTGGCTCTAATATAAGTGGAGAAAACCTCTCAAAAGAGTAGGAAAAAAACTGTTGTAAATATCCACTTAAAATCTTATCAAAAACAGCCTCCAAATGGCCCAATTTATAGGGCTCCAAAAACTAGCCGTTATGGGCCAGACAGAGCTGTCGGTCGACCGCCCGGTCGACCGGCAACGGTCGGATTTCCGACCGTTGGGGCTGCGGTCGACCGGCCGGTCGACCGAGCCTTTGGAACAGAGAGCAGACTCTCTGCCGGTCGACTGGCCCGGTCGACCGGGGCATTTTCAGAGAGCAAAGCTCTCTAGACGGTCGACCGGGTCGGTCTACCGGCCCTCCAGCCAACAGTGGCGTGCACGTCTGTGCACGTCGGTCGACCGCCCGGTCGACCGACTTCAAGCGTCGGTCGACCGTTCGGTCGACCGGCTGAAGCCAGGAAACAGTTTTTCTGGGATTCAAAAGTTGGTCGTTTTGGCTTAAATAAAATCCCATAAAATTATGAAAAATCTACAAAAATAGTTTTAACACTTTACTTTGATAAACAAACATGCTTGCACAAATCAAGACATGTTACAAAAGATTTGAACTATTTTTGTAACTTGGAAAAATTGGCTCAAAACTAAAACTGTATTTTTCCAAATTGATTTTTCCAAAAACTTGTTTTTCCAAAACTTCACCAAATACAAAAATAAGATATTTAAACTCTTTTAAAGCATAGTGTGTATGGATATGATCCACTACACAAACATGGTGAAATATCTATGTTTTTGACTTTAAGCTCTAAATATGGTTTTGGTTAAAGATATGTAAACTTGAATTCCAAAAACCAAACCGGTATTTTTCAAAAAGAAAACTCTTTGTATTTTTCCAAAATAAAAATTCTTTTATGAAAACTCATCTAAATCAAGAGTGTGTGTGTATGGTACTTGAGCAATCCACCACTATTCTATCATTTACATTTTATCTAAAACGAAATCTTACAAAAACAAACCTAGACACAAGTCTTGATCTTGAAGGTCTTCACTTGAAGTCTTCTCATCTTCTTGACTTGGTCCAAACACGATCCATAGAGCTAGACTCCTCTTGAGTACTTGATGTGATCTTGATGTATAGGCTCGTGAATCAAACGGTGCTAGCTCCAAAACTTAACTTTAAATCCTTTGTTGAAGCTCCACACCTACTAAGAACTTGATCATGAATCTGTCACTAATTAAACACAAGATCATTAGTACTATAACTACATGAGTTGATCATCATCAAAACTAGAGTGATGGGCTTTTGAGCCAACAATAATATTACATAAATATTACATCACCATGTGGTACAAAAGTAGACTGTACAGGGTACAAAAAATAAGAACTCACGAGCTGGAAGAGGGAATCTCGCGAGCGCGGCTGATCTGCCTGCTCCTCGAAGTAGGTCTGGTCCTCCGCTGAAGGCTCCACCTCGGTCCAAGCTGCAAGATCTGAACATGCAAATTCAGGGTTGTTAGTGGACTACCCAGCGAGTGCAAGAACCCAAATGGTAAGTATAAAAAAAGTAAGTGCATCAGGTCAAGTATTATGTACCCAAATCAATAAGCATGGAATAACCATAATAAATAGTGAAATATGAAAATGACATTAGAATTTATGTGGCATGAAATAAAAACAAGTGTAGGAGGTCAAATGTCATGTAATCAAATTAGCAAGCATAGAGTAACTACAATAAATAGCAAGAATGGAAATGACAATAAAATTCATGTAGCATGAAGTCAATTTTCAAGTTATTATTAAGACTCGTTCAATTTGTATGTTTCGATATATGGCCCGTACTATATACTTCCGCATACAAGTCGAGCGAGGTTGGTTATTGAAAATTGACGAGGAACGACGAACCATGTTTAGAATGGGTCCCGTGTATGCCCGGGACAACGGTCCAGGAGTATCCGGTACTGAGCCGGAACGTACCGCTAGGTACCGGGACTTACTATATGCCCGAAGGTCTTAGTATACGCCCAAACAGGAATAGAGTGTCACCGCTCCCCACAGGAATATACCCAGGGATTATGGCACACCCGGCAGGCAGGCAGGGGAGTAGGGGTGCCAGTACACCCCACGGAAGCGCCTGGTGGCCTCCAGGTTGAATCCCAGGAATTAGTTGTATAATATTTGTATGGCCACCATAAACACAGAAGCTATATCGGTACCCATCAATTTCTCCCGTCCCAGTTAAGTTGTTTAAATATTACAGATTGTCAAATGATAATGTCCACGGGGTATTCACAAAAGTCTAATATCCATGGTTATCCTATTACGGGGATCCACAGGAGTATAATATCAGGAGAATAATGTCAGGGGTCCCCCTATTTCAGGGGTTCAAGTATACAAGAGTTCAGGAGTACAGGAGTACCAAATATCTGGTAACAATATAATAATCATGCCAAGTCTCCGTAAAAGTGATAGTCATGAATATGCCAAATAATACAGGTATCAGGGGGCAATAACGTCCGGTCAGGTGTCACAATATCAGGTCAATGTACTTGTACCATGTGAAAACGTGTCAAGTGAGTGCTAGCATGTGACATATATCGGGTGTCAGGATCAGGTGTCAGGTATGACATATCAAGTACCGGTGTTCGATATCACGTGTCAAGTATAACATGTCCAGTGTTGGTGTCAGATATCACGTGTCAAGTATAACATATCAACTGTCGGTGTCAGATATCATGTGTCAAGTATAATATGCCAAGTGTCAGTGTGAATACAGAGTACAACATCATATTTTAGTATAGCAAGGTATCATGTACTAAAAATCACAGTAGCAGGTGTTAGGCATGTTAAAATATCCACATATCAATATCATGCTATAAATACAAGAGTAGTAATTATTAAGCCTAATACAAAGCACTCGCCTGAAACTGGAATGAAATACCGGGTTAAAATTCGAGAAGTTCGCAAACCCGTGCGAGCAAGCCACTAGCCCATTTATATTAAAATATATAAATATAAATATAAATATATATATATATATATATATATATATATATATATATATATATATTAGAGAGGGAATGAGAGATGAGAGAGAGAGAGAGAATATAGGGTATTTTTAAAAGAGTGAAGAATTAGGGAATTAGAGGAGAGGGGTAGGATAGAAATTATGTAGAAGTAATTAGAGAATGAGGGGATGGGTATTTAGGGAAAGTAAAGAAAAGTGGGTATATTTGGAAAGAAGGAAAAGAAAGAAAGAAGAAAAGAAAGAAAGAAAGAAAGAAAAAAGAAAGAGAGGGAAGGGGGTGGTGATCGGCCCTGGGCGGCGGCGGCGCCTGGCCCGGTGAGGGGAGTAGGGTGGAGGTGGTGTTGGTTTGTTGTGTTGGTGGTGGTGGTGGTGGAGTTGTTGTTGTTGTGGTGGTGGTTATGGTGGTTGTTGGAGGTGGTGGGGAGTTAGAGGAGCAGGAGGAGGTGATGATGGGGTGGTGGGAGTGGTGAAATTTGTGGAGATGGAGTGGATTTTGGAAAAGAAGAGGTGGGAGAAGTTATGGGTTAGTTGAAATTAGAGGTGATGGGTTGATGGTTGAATGAAAAGGAGGTGGTGGAGTGGGAGGGGGTGTGGGGGAGGTGGCGCCGACCTAGGGGGGTGGGGTGCGGCGGTGGTGATGGTGGAGGCGGCGGTGATGAGTTGGGTGGGTTGGTTGAAGTGTTGGAATTTAAAATGGAAAGGAGAAGGAAGAAGAAGGGGTTTTAATAGAGAGGAGAAGAAAAATGTGATGATGAAATGGGATGGGGAGAGATGGACTGCAGTAGCAGCCCATCATGCCTTAGCTGCTGCTGCAGGCGGCGGTGGAAAAGAAGAGGAGCAGGGTATGGAGGTGGAGTGAAGGGGAAGAAAAGAAAAGAAGAAAAAGAAAGAAAATAAAGGAAAATGAGAAATAAGGAAAAGGAAAAATAAGAAAAAAAGAAAATAGTAAAAAAAATTATTATTAAATAATTAATTTATTAGAATATCTGGGAGTATAAAGTAGGAGAGTAGAGGGAAAAAAAGTAAGAAAAGAAATGTCGGTAAATAATATTATTATTTAAATAGGGCAAAAATTCGACTATTTCAGAAATGTTCTAAAACATTCTCAAAAATAGAAAATATTATTTTAAGATGCCTAATGAAATCAGATTCAAGAAATTCAATTTAGTTTTCAAATTAAAAAATCCTAAAATCTTCCGGTGATACCGGCCCGCACCAGAATCGGCCAATTTTGATAAATTTAGAAAAATCCCAAAAAATATATTTAGATAGAAAATAAAATTCTAAAAAGTAACGTGAAAGCTATTTTTGAAAATTCAATCCTGTTTGAAAACTAAAAATCCGTGAATCAGTCAGCGACGCCGATCGACACCGGTTTTGGATATTTTGCAGAAAAATTTCAGAAAATCATGAAAAATTAAAATATTAGAAAACAGTGTTTGAAACTGAAATCGGTCAAATCAGACTAACAAAAAGGTCAAATCGGGCAGCAGGCTGGTATCGGTTCCCAGTCCGGGTCAGGGCTGACTCTAGGTCTGAGAATCCAGATCCGATACACAATAACATAAGCAATCACAACCCCAAAACACATAATGGAAGAAAAATGAATTAATACGGTCGAAAATTTGGGACACGTATCCGGGTACGTATCCCGGGAACGGGGTACTACAAACATAATTAACAAACTACTCAACAGGTACATACTAGATCATACACACAGATAATACACATAGAATCAATTATCAAACTTTCTCTAATTATGCAATATACTACATGCAATAATACATCAACAATTATACCTATCACTAGTAGTAACAATCTATTAATCATTCAAATTCATTTAAGGTAATTCTTAAGGGAATGCTTACAACACTATATAGTCACATGAATTATTATACTAAATATGTATTGCTATTCATATATATGCAATGCTATTTTATATATCACTCGTTATGCCAAAAGGAAGCAACTTTTCATGGTTTTCTGTTCTCTCAATTTATCAATTTGGTTCCCAACATTATATCTTTAAAATTCAATGAAAATCAATTTAAAAACTTATATTATTTCAGTCAATTTGTCTGTAACCACTCTCTAGATTGGAGCTCAAAAGAGAGAGAATGGTTGAAAGATTCAGAATAGATTTATATTTATTGCAATACTTATTAGAAAAGATGTGTTTAATTCTAAGCCTGCCTTACTATACCTTTCATGGTGACTATAAATCCAATATTGGTTCAGTGTCTAATACTCCCAAGACTACCCATGTTTAGTGTAAATACCAGTTCATCGCAACAGACGCTCTCTCAACAAACAAGGTGGTGAACTATCCCTTTTTCCTTATAAAGCTATATATGTGTAAATATAATATGGGTACTTTCTATATGATGCTCTAAATAGATTTTGAATTTGTTCATAGAAAGTAGAATAATTTGAAACGTCACAATTACCATTTAACCGATGGCGTATTGCAAGACATCACACCCAATAAAATACAGGGAATTTAATTAGAATTGATAAGATGTAATACATATAATTGGAAGTCATAATCTCAAGTATGTCTTAAGTTTAGTAACTTTATGGGACATACACTATCTGTATGCAAAAGCATTACTTGTTCAAAGAGCTTGGCTAGACGGATAGGTAAGTTGAGACTGTAAGGAGAAGAGAAAGTTTCTTACATACTTGTTAATTGAAATATAACTTTCTTGATTAAACGTACAATTTAATAAGATCTAACAATCCATTATTACTTAAATTTCTTTAATACATGGTAACTAGTGTGGTCGCAACTAAGATTTATATATATCTATAACAACTATCCCCACTTATTCATGAATTGAGTTGAAACTGTTTGGATTTCCGCTAATACCGATCTTGATACTACCCATCCTATCTTCTGATTTTCAAATTTTGATATCACTCTAAGGAAATCTTTCTTTTCAATTACTGTCCATGTTCACTCATCTATTAGTCTACTGTCAGTATAATTTAGTGTTGACCGTTAACTTGTCCAATTATCAGTTAGTTAAAATTGATAGGACTACAATTTTCACAAGTAACTTTTAGCGTTTCATGATTTTTACCACTGACTATGCCGATAAAAATTCTATTCATAGTCAAATTTACTAGGTCATTAGAATGGGTTATGTGTTAGGACGAATATGTCTTTTGGAGCCCATAACACAATAATTCCCTATTGTCAATAAGGCTAAAAGCTAATTTAAGTCTGAGAATAATTGTCAACACACCGAGTATATATGCAACACTGTTAATGAGACATTATTATAAAGAGTCAATACTCTAATAAACAAATACGCTATACCCGTATTCATAACATGCGTTACTTGAAGAAATGTGTTTAATTCTAGGCTCAACACAATATGTCCGTATATAAATTCCAATAAATTTCACATAGATCCCATCTAAATATAAATTCATCGGATCTGACCTCCCTAACAATCGAAGATGTTTTAATCATAACTCCTCTTTTTGATATAAGAATAAGACACGAAAACTTTCACTGAAAATTAGACTTGCTGATCTTTCTAACGATATATTACATGACCAGCTTAATTCGCATGAACAGCTCTAAATAAACACAAAATCTTCTAGACATTCAAATTTTGCAACTTGGTATCTTCGACTAGCCTGTCATATTTCAGCTATAATTCCAGAACAGACCTTTGATTAGGACACCACTAGAGTTACTAAAAAGTAGACTCGATTTTTTTCCAACGGTATATTACATGACCTATTTTATTCCAAATACCCATACGAAAGAAACCCCAAGTTTTAGATTTCAGATCTTGACAGACTTTAACAGCTTTGTACTACTATTTCAAAAGTGCTTCAAAGTAAGAATTTCTCAACTTTCCTTTTTTCCTTTTCACCTTAATTAGATCATAAGTAAGTTATGAACTTAAGTATTTAAAATTTAGATCATGAGCAAATTTTATAAGAACATTCATAATTCTAACATAACTTAATTTACCATTATCCTCTCTTTAAACCACCTTCAACTTCATAGTTTAAATCATATCATAAAAATTTCTTTTTATCTCACTAATATCACAAAATCAGATTTTGATTTGGTTTCATAGTTATTATGGAAGAATGGTAAGAGGCTCAACCATCATAAGTGTAAGAGGCTTCAAGAATCTCAATCTACACTAATGGTTAAGAGGGGCATATAACTTGATCTCACCCATAATTCTTTTAAGGATTGGATGCAACTTAAGAAGGAACAACATTGATCAAGAATTAATCTTACCTATCACTCAAATTAAAGTTTCATCGCCATCAAAGCAAGATATGAGATTGAAATTTCAAGATTTGAGATTTAAAACCAAATCTGAAAATTTATATACTCCCTCACTACAAGATATACCCTACAATGCAACATTCTTACCATCAATTATATGCAATTAGATTAACCCATTAATCTCAAGATCAAAATTAGACCACTACATACTTTAATAAGTCATGAAATTTCAAAGAAAAATTAGGATGAATAGATCAAAGGAAAGTTCACTCAAAACCAAGAGATCAAGATCTATGAATCACGAGAGATGAAGATTTAATGAATTTAGAAAAGAAGAAAAGAACCCACTCACCTCCACCTCCGAATTCTGATTGGCCGCCGCTTGGCCGGCTGCCAGCTGGCCGCGCGCGTGGATCCAGATCCAAGGGGAGAGAGAGGAAGAGAAGAGAGGAAAAGAAGGGAAGAGAAATAGAGAGAGTGAGGAATAGAGAGGAGGTTGGATCTTTGGGTTTCTAGGGTTTTTGCCATGGAGGAATCTTCTCTAGGAAGAGGAAGAAGAAGATGAATTCTCCATGGACTCTTTTAAGATCCATACTCTCATAATATTACAAGTTTGCTATCCCCTTTTCATCCATGTGTCCAATCCCCAAATCAAGAAGATCTAGGCCCTTGATCTCCCCTCACATGCACACCTACTCCCTCCACTAACAAAAAAATATATAAAATTTCTCATGATTGTGTTTTCTTGGTAAATACATATATTTCA
Source organism: Agave tequilana (assembly GCA_038442645.1). Taxonomy (NCBI): domain Eukaryota; kingdom Viridiplantae; phylum Streptophyta; class Magnoliopsida; order Asparagales; family Asparagaceae; genus Agave; species Agave tequilana. The sequence continues at coordinate 11,384 of JAVJIF010024762.1, read as the reverse complement.
ATCATAATACTAATATATCTATACATTGAAGTACTATGTGCACAATAACAATATTGTATATATATTCATACATACCACTTAAAATTTTAAAAATTATTAAAATTCATTACACATTCAGTTAATCAATATCAAATTTTTTCCTCATATTCTATATAGTCTTAATAACTGTGACGCCCGATCCCGCAGATACGGAGACGTCACTGTGACGTATATACGTAGGTCAGAAATACCCTCATGTATATACGCTAAGCATCAGTACAGGTAAGAATCAGAGTACGAAAGTACAGTGGTAATATACATTCCAACGGAAAAGTATAAGTACATGGTTATCTCAGAGAGTGACACAATATTACAAAAATATTATATCACCAGAAAATACAAAAGTACAATACATGAAGAGATATACAAAAGCTGAGAGGTGCTCACGAGTAGCAAGAGGGCCTCGGGAGCCAAACAGGAGATGAATTGGGAGGAAGAGCTACGATGGCATCCAAGCTTCTGCTGCGCTCTGATCACCACGGAAGGATTCGCTGCGCACTCTGATCAGCTACAGCAAGGCCACCAAGGTTCGGTCTCTAGGATCTGACATGAGAATCCAGGGTTGTCAGATGCAACCCCGCAAGTACATATGATAAAGCCAAGTGGCGTGCATATCCGACACTCGTGTAAATGATCAAGTGATGTGGTTCAGGCATGCAGGTACAAGCAATGACAAGTAACATAAGGGGAAATTAAAAGAACGACAGTAAATCATGTATATCTATGAACGGAAAATATACATAGAAGGCAGTGTGAAGAGCACAGGTACATATAAACATGCGGTAAATAAATTAAACATGCGATAAATACAAGTATGGACAAAAAAGTTGTACAAACTCAGATTCTGGATTCACGAGATTGATATGTCAAGGGGATAATCCAAACAAGGAAACCCTCATCTATATACCACATTTTCCATGTCGCCATCAACTGAGTTTATACAACTTGAGTTGCCCTCAGAGTAACAGAACTAAAGTGTGTCTGGAGTAGTCATTGTATGTCATAAAGTAGGGTGTCAACTCAGGGCATAACACTATGACTGGAGAATATAAAGGTGTTATATTTTTATTATCCAATAATAATAATCAGTACCGTTTGATATTTCAATCGCCTCCCTGCCAGCGCCTCACATCACCGATAGTCCATATTAGAGTTCGCACTCCGTAGAACTTACCCGGTCTGATATGTGAGTACCAGGACCCGAACAAAGAAGAGACCAAATATCACACGTTCCTAATATTATTACTATTTGGTTGTTTTATGTATTCATCCGATCTATATGCTTTTGTATATGCCATCGGCACACATACATCCACTTATGAATAAGACGAGTTATTATTTGAAAACTGATAAATCTGATGGCTCATATTTATAGTGGGTCCCGTCTCTGCCTGGGACTAGCTCAAGAGTACAGGCTACTGCTTCTAGGGACTTATCATTACGCGCCCCACACGACACTTCAGATATTGATCGGGGGAAAACTGCGCACAAAAAGTGTATGTTTTGAAATCGATATTTAAAGTGTGTGTGCTTTGGCTTCCTCGATACTTCCGTTATAGCATAGAGGCTAAAACGAGTCGAATCCATAAGGACGGAGGCGATAGAAGTTTACACAGTATGTTCAGTTTATGTTAATGGTTCTTCAATGTTTGAAAGAATGAAAAGAAAAGGAAACAAAGAATGAAAAGAGAAGTACGGTGAAACACAAAGAAGTGAGAAACATAGAAGAAATAGTTTTTGTGGTTTTTGTTTGTATATCTAAAACAAAGTGAAAAAGAAAGAAAACTCATGCTTAAACTACTAATGGCTCCACTAACCATGCTATGTATCATTGGCCATCACTAGTCCTTGGTTCAAGAGCGTTCAAAGCATGACCCATATGATGACTTTCACATCCTAACTCAATAAAACAAGTTCAAGGTACACTTAAACCATCAAAACTAAATAAGAGTAAGCATGGAGTAAAGTAATGTTAGTTTGTTAGAGAGTTAGAATGTTAGAGTGTTGATCCATCATCATGAGCCATCAATGGCTCTTGCAAGAGTAAGGCCAAGTAGAGGCTATTAAATTCATGTGGATTATCAAGTAAGAAGTTAGCAAGTAAGTGGTTAGTAGTTAGTTGTCATGAGAGAAAATTAGCTAAACATGTAAAAAGAGTAGATAGAAAACAAAGAGAGGTAAAGAGAGAACCTTTCATAACTTGTTACCTTCTATTACTAAACTACGCTAAACTATAACTTGAAAAGAAACTGCCCTATTCTCTGTATATCTCCCTGAAGAACCCCCAAGGGGAGTATTTATAGGCACCAGGGGAAAGGGGGCCAGGGGGACAACCCTTGGCCCGAGGCACTGGCGCGGCCGCGCCAGTACAGCCGCGGAAACGCAGCTTTGGTCCCCTGTCAGTTGGATGTCCCGATTTCTGATTTTGGGTCCCTGGTTTTGACGAATCAGCTCTCCAAAGTCAATGGCTATATTATAGGCCTTTAATCACCCATTAAATGGTGATTTAGCTTCTTCTTCTTCATTGCACACCATGGACCTAGAAACATGCAAGAGAGGTGTTATTAGCAGAATTTAATATTAAATAAATGTGAAGATGTGGTATGAAATATGCAATTTTAGAGACTAATCATACCCCCACACTTATCTTTTGCTCGTCCTGAGCAAAAAAAAAACTAAAGGAATTATTACATCACTTTTGCAGGTGACACGATTGCACTAAGCATGTGCAACAAGCCGTTAAATCTCTAGATTTCCCCTAGAGGAGGAGTTTTGTCTCCTGAGGGTTTTCAGCGGATTACACCCGCAAAATCCATAACAAAAGAAATCAAATGTTAGTATTTTTGAAAACGCATTTTGAAATAGAGAAAAGTGTTAAAGTATTCGTGAAAATATAAGTGATCCAAGGTCGTAGGTTAACCAGAAATTATTCTTTCTTAAACTAAGTCGAAATGCAAAATCTTGTTATAAATTAAATTCAAGAATTTAAAATTGAATCGATTCTTTGATCTTTCATAAAACTCTTAGAAAAATATGCACTTTGTAAACTGTGAAGATTTTTGGGATATTGACTCAAACTTCATGCCATTAATTGTGTATATTTATTTTTTTCTTCTTTTTTATTTTTTTCTCTCTTAGTTTTCTCTTAGGCTTTCTTATTTACCGGGTAGTGAGCCTTTAGCCGTGACTCCCAAATCAGATGGTCTTAGGGCACCAGATGACAAAAAATATCCCTCAGACTTAAGGACTCGAGTAAACAAGGCCACAAAATTAAAGGGAATTATTTTGTTTTTATCCACTATTTTAGGTATGAATAATCATGCTTCCTGAGCCATAATTACCCAACTTCAATAAGTGATTTTTATTATCATCATTTTTTAATTTATTTTTATGGTATTTTCAGTCTTTGTTTCAATCCCAAAATTTGTGTAAGTGTGAAGTGCATAAATCTAAGGCAAAAAATTCAAGATCAAATTATCTTTCCTATATTATTCTTATCCTAAAATTAAACAAGATCTATTATGTTGACTCAGTTTAAAATTTCATAATTTTAGGTCTTCCTAATTCCTAAGATAATCTTAATTTTTTTAAAAATAAATCAAAACTATTTCTGCTATTTCAAAAAGTTTTGTAAAAAGAAAAAAAAAGATTTTTTTATACAAAAGAAAATTTTTAAAAATCTCCTAAAAGAAGTGTAAAAGAAAGAAAATGTAAAACTATCTATGTTAGTAAACCCCCCACACTTATCTCATGTATTGTCCTCAATGCATTGTGAATGTGTATATACATGAAACAAATGGGAAGGGAGGAAAATTACCTCATGGTGGTGGCTCCGGTGGTGATTTGATTGGGCCAAGCATTGCTACCCAATCAAAATATCGTGGATCTTGCAGGAACCACAGTGACCTCTCTAATACGACCCAATAAAAGAATGATTGAGTGAATGGTTTTATATAAAAATCTATCCCTATCTAATTTTTAATTTCAAAAATAATTACTAAGTCATTTTCTTAACATTCTTGTCCCAACAATGAAGTATGATTTTGGGAGATGATTGATTTGGACTCAAATAGAACAGGAATAAAAACCGATACCGACTCGAAATTTAACTCAGATCAAGTCGAGATTCAAAAGGTGGAGTCGAAATTGGTTCAAAAATGGGGTCCAAACTAAAAAATTGATGTTCACACACTTTCCCCATCAATAAAATGTGATCATAAGATATTGGTCATTCAATTTCACGGTGTACTGATACAGGATTCAATGTTGACTCCGGAATAAAAAAAATCTGGTAAAGATATCGGAATCATTATTGAATTAAAAAGTGAAATGGAATAACAAACATGAGATCAGGATCACTTTCAAGCTCAAGTTCAATTTCGAGAAAAGGATAACTTGCCAAAATGTCAAGGTGATTTTCAAAATTTTAGGCAAGTTCCAATGAATATAATGAATGAATCTTGATTTTCGTCCACAGAAGGAATGTGAATGGGTGAAATGATCGATTCAAGTTCAGAAAGTATTAGAATCAAAACTGGCCCAAGAATGTCACTTAACACTACATAATGTCACTCGAATAGCTAACTTGAAGCTCAGGTTCACATTCATCTTCAAGTTCAATTTCAGAAAATTGATAACTTGCCAAAGTATCAGGAATTGGATGTTGGTCAAGTTCAGGTTAGTATGATGAAATGAAGCTGGATTTCCAAAATGGCATGATTCTTGAGTCATATGAACATCTGATGGACATGGGAACTCAGTCATATTTTTTATTATTCGCTCGGTCTCTTGCACGAATTCCATAGTTTTCCATAATGATTTTTCTTTGAGTGGTTCTGGAAAAGAACTATATGAATTTTGAAAAATTTGTAGACATGATGAGGCCATCATGTTTTCAAATTATTTGGGGCCTCTATCGCTTCTTCCAAAGTCCTTTGTAATGATGATTTTTCTTCAACTGGTAGTTCAGAAAAAGGAGGTTATGAAGTAGAATCGGGAAATGAATATTGTGGACAAGGTGGTTGAAAATTAGACTCCGGGAAGTTGAATCCCCATGAACTCTGTGAAGAGTGAAAATTATTTTGAAAATTATAGTCATAGAATTGGGGTACGGGTCATATTAAGTTGGATAATCCCAACTCGGCATATATGGTTGGTTCATGTTGTACATAACTGGGTTGGAGTTATCCGAGTCAAATGAGGTTGGAGTGAAATATGGATTCATATTGGATTGAAAAAATTGTTGTTGTTGAAATCTATATCACAATTTACAAAAAGAAAATAAACAAACAAAGAAAGAAAGAAAGAAAGAAAAAGAAAATGAAAACAAGCCTATGCTAGGGTTAACTTAGACCTAGACGGCTCCTAATGGTTAGACTGTCCACGGGGGTACATTGTCAGCATCTGACCACGAGTTAATCGGCCAGGTAGGGGCAAGATCAGTGGGAGGTATTCGTGCCAGAGCAACGGGTATGCCAAACCACTGTCCTTCGAGGTTTCGCCTCTCAATCCCCAACCTTAAACACCGATTTGACAAGAGTCAACTTCTAACAACTTTCCCCTTAGATCAATCTCTTAAATGAGTCCGAGATGTCCCTAGGGGCCAACATCTAGCAAATTTTATTTAGGTGGGTTGTGTGAGTGAGGAGGTGATTTTTGGGCTAAGGGAGGGTAATGACTTTCCCACCTTATGTTGTATTGGGTGTTACCCTTAAATCAATTTGTGCAAGAGTGCAATATAGATAAGAATGAACACGAAAAAGCGAGTAAATCACTGAAGTGTTGTCCTAACTATATGCAATGTAATATGTACACCTCCGTCACGATCACAACACAAGAACAAAATACAGTATATCGGAATTGAAATAGACACGTGCTTAGATGCAAATGTCTAAATCATTTTAAAGCATCCAATTTCAGTATTTTAGTTCTTAAAATTATTACAGTGTGCAGGTAAAAAAAAACTAGCAGCAAAATATAAGAATTTAAAAGAATTTACCCAACCACACAAAAGTAAGTGTGAACTTCTGCAATGCTAAAACTTTAACCTGCACACCAAAAAATAAAGAAGAAAAGTTAACAAAAATGTGAAATCAAATCGTTCTCATCCCCGGCAACGACGCCAAAATTTGATCGGCAAAAAGCAAGTACAAAAAATAAGTAAAGAAATGTGGGTCGATGGTGCTGCTTTCGCGATTTTTTTCGTACTAGCAAAGTGGCTATACGGGTCGAATCCACAAGGACGGGAGGCGATAAAAGCTTACACGGTTGTCCACGAGTATGTTAACGGTTCTTCAATGTTTGAAAGAACGAGAAAAGAAAACAAGAATGAAAAGAGAAGTACGATGAAACACAAAGAAGTGGGAAACATAGAAGAAATAGTTTTTGTGGTTTTTGTTTGTATATCTAAAACAAAGTGAAAAGAAAGAAAACTCATGGCTACTAACTACTAATGGCTCTTCTAACCACGCTAACCTCTTAGTGATAATTGTCTCACATGTATCATTAGCCATCACTAGTCCTTAGTTCAAGAGCGTTCAAAGCATGACCCATATGATAATTTTTACATCCTAACTCAACAAAACAAGTTCAAGGTACACTTAAACCATCAAAATAAACAAGGGTAAGTATGGAGTAAAGTAATGTTAGCTTGTTAGAGAGTTAGGATGTTAGAGTGTTAGATCCATCATCATGAGCCATCAATGGCTCTTGCAAGAGCAAGGCCAGTAGAGGCTATTAGATTCATGTGGATTATCAAGTAAGAAGTTAGCAAGTTAGTGGTAATAGTTAGTTGCCATGAGAGAAAATAGCTAAACATGTAAAAGGAGTAAGATATAAAACAAAGAGAGGTAAAGAGAGAACCTTTCATAACTTATCACCTTCTATTACAAGCACTCTTGCTTTCCACTCATGTATCACTCTCTCTCTCTCCTATTACAAGATCTAAAAGAAATGAAAAATACAAAGAGGAAGAAGAAGAAAAACTAAACTAAACTATTCTAAACTATAACTTGGAAAGAAACTACCCTATTCTCTGAATATCTCCCTGAAGAACCCCCAAGGGGGGTATTTATAGCACCAGGGGAAAGGGGGCCAGGGGGACAAACCCTGGCCCGAGGCACTGGCACGGCCACGCCAGTACAGCCGCGGAAACGTGGCTTCGGTCCCCTATCAGTTGGATGTCCCTGTTTCTGGTTTTGGGCCCTGGTTTTGACGAATCAACTCTCCAAAGTTAATGACTATATTATAGGCCTTTAATCACCCATTAATGGTGATTTAGGGTCTTCTTCTTCATTGCACACCATGGACCTAAAAACATGCAAGAGAAGTGTTATTAGCAGAATTTAATATTAAATAAATGAGAAGATGTGATATGAAATATGCAGTTTTAGAGACTAATCAGATATCACGTTATTGCTTCCGGGGACTTATCATTACGCGCCCCACACGACACTTCAAATATCAGGCTACTGCTTCCGGGGACTTATCATTTCGCGCCCCACACGACACTTCAGAAATATCACCATTATAAATATGACATCATACCGGTTTTCATCAGTTTCCCCACCCAGTGCAAGTTGAGTACTTTATTATATATATATATTGCCCAAAGATAATGTCCACAAGTGTATACAGTAATTCAATATTCATGATTATCCAATTACGGAGATTAACAGGAGTATAATATCAGGAGCATAATATCAGGAGTCTCCCTATTAGGGGTTCAGGAATACAGGAGTTCAGGAGTACAGGAATTCAGGAGTACCAAGTATCTGGTAACAGTATAATAATCGTACCAAGTCCCCGTAAAAGTGATAGTCATGAATATGCAAAGTAATACAGGTGTCAGGTATAATAGTATCCAGTCAGGTGTCACAATATCAGGTCAAGTGTGCTAGTACCAGGTGATAGCATATCAACCGTTAAGTGTCATAATATCAGGTGTCAGGTGTCAGGTGTCAGGTGTCAGATATCAGGTATCAAGTGATAATAGGTCAAGTACTGGTGTCAGATATCAAGTGTCAAGGTCAGGTGTCAAGTATAACACGTCAAATACCAGTGTCAAATATCAAGTTTCAGGTAAGTAATAACATGTCAAGTGCTGGTGTCAAGTGTAACATATTAGTGTCGGTGTTCGGTATCATGTGAGCATCATGTGTCAGGTAATCATCCGGTCATGTAACATGGTACAGGGGAATAGTATAATAAACATTTCAAACTCTTCACAACCATATTAATAACAACAATAAATTAGTCTATTTATTAGCCATGCGAAGCCGAGCGAAGCGAGAGCAGATTTAGGCATACCCAGTATAATACCAACCGACAGATATACATAAAACATGCAAATTTTAGAAATCACTCATATATTATATACCAACTCACATAATGAGACATCATGTTTTAAAAAGCAAGATAATAATTATTAGGCATGTAACGATAGTAATAAAGTATGAATCAACATAAGAAATGTACTCGCCTAAAACCGGACGCAATACCGAGTTAAAATCCGGGAAATCCATGCACACGTGCGAGCAAGCTACTCATCCATACTATATATACATATAATTATATATATAAATATATATTAGAGAAAATAAGGGAGGAGAGAGAGAGAGGATTAGTTAGAGAGAGAGAGAGAAAGAGGGTATTTGTTTAAAAGAGGAAAGAATTAGGGAATTAAAGGAAAGGGGTATGATAGAAATTTTGGAGAAGTAATTAGGGGATGAAGGGGAGGGTATTTAGGGGAATTAAATATAAAGAGGTATTTATGGAAAGGGGGAAAAGAAAGAAAGAAAAGAAAGAAAGAAAGAAGAAAGAAAGAATGAGGGGGGAGATGGTCAGCGGCCTGGCCGCCACCGGAGGTAGGGGCGGCGCGCCTAGCCTGGGGGGGGGAGAGAGAGAGAGGTGGGGCTGTTGGTATGTGTTGTTGTGTTGTGGAGTTGTTGGTGGTGGTGGTAGTTGGTGGTGGTGGTGGTGGTTGGAGGTGGTGGGGAGTTGGAGGAGGAGGAGATGATGATTGGGGGGTTGGAAGTGGAGGAGGAGGTGGTTTGGTGGAGAATTTGGAGAAGAAGATGAAGTTGTGGTGATGGGTTTGGATGAAATTGAAGAAGAAGGAGTGGTGTTTGGGGCTGATGGAAGTGGAGAATGAAGTGGGAGGGGAGGGTGTGTGGGCGGCGGCTAGGGACGGCGGCGGCTCCGGTGGTGAGGCGGCGGTGATGATGTGGGAGAGTTGGTGGAGTTGGATAATTGAAATGGAGAAGATAAGAAATGAGAAGGGAGAAGGGAAAGAAAATTTATAGGGAGAAGAAGTGAGGGGGAAATGAGAGGGGATGGGGGAGATGGGCTGCTGTTGCAGCCCATCATGCCCTGCTGCTGCTGCAGGCGGCTGCAGGAAAAGGGAGCAGGGCATGGGGAAGGTAAGGGGGAAGAAAAGAAAAGAAAGAAAAAGAAAGAAAATGGAAAAAATAAAGGGAAAGAAAAGAAATAGTAAAAAATAACAAATAAATGTATTATTAAATAATTAAATTAATTGAATATTCTGGAAGTATAAAGTAGAGGAGTGGAGAAGGAAAAAGTAAGAAAAGAAAAGAACGGTAAATAATAGTATTATTTTAATAGGGCAAAATTTGACTGTTTCAGAAACATTCCAAAAATTCTCAAAAATATTAAATATTATTTTAAGATATCTGGTGAAATCAGATTTGAGAAATTCAATTTAGATTTCAAATTAAAAATCATGAAATCTTACAGTAATACCGGTCGACACCAGAATCGGTGAAATTTTGATAAATTCTGAAAAATCTCAAAAATGTATTTAGATAGAATATGAAATTCTAAGAAGTAACATGAAAGCCATTTCTGAAAATTTAATTCCGTTTGAAAACTAAAAATCTGGGAATCGGCCAGCGATGGCGACCAACACTGGTTTTAGAGATTTTGCAAAATAATTCTGAAAAATTTCAGAAAATCATGAGAAATCTAAAATATTAGAAAACTGGGTTTGAAACTAAAATCGATCAAATCAGACCACTAGAAAGGTCAAATCAGGCAGTATGCCGGTATCGGGTTCCGGTCCAGGTCAGGGCTGACTCTAAGACTGAGAATCCAGATCTGATACCAAATAACATAAGCAATCATAACCCGAAAATAAATACAGGAAGAAAATTGAAACAATATGGTCAAAAAAATCGGGACACGTATCTGGGTATGTATCCCAGGGAACGGGGTGCTACAATAACCCAAGATTATATTATTAAATCGGGGTTTAATAATCCGGGGTGTTACATTTCTACCCCTACAGAAGTTTTGCTCTCGAAACTTGCTACCTGAAATGAGTAAGTATAAAATCTTCACATTTCTTCTGCATATCACAAAATCTTTCTTTGATGTAACATCTTTATCGATCATTTATCTCAAAGATGCATTATCTCTTGATCAATTCTATGCTATGTCCTTATGATCCAAATAAATCTTGACTCACTTGATATTTTAATCATGTCCTTACTCCAGTATCCCATACCACTGGTAGTTCATATTGAGGGCTCATACCTCCAGTAGAGCATATCTGAATTATGGCATGTGGGGTACCATAATCTGAACATAAGGCAGTGATCAAATATCCCGCTTTCGAGATTAGTCATTCACGTAAGAACTCATATCCCCCTTGAACCCTCCATATCAAATAATACATTCACTTACATATAAAAACACACAAACATACATAACATTCATAGCAATCTGTCCTAACAATCAACCCTCTTATACATCCACTATTCCAAGTCTAATTCCTATCGCCAAGTCCTGAGCTCTGATACCAACTGTAACGGTCCCAATTTATTAAAATCCTCAATTAAATAACATTCATTTAAACCAACCGATCATCATGATCATTTCCAAATTCTTAAAAATTGTGACAGCACCTCCTTTGTAAATACTGGTCAGATGTGATATGAATACAATACGATACTCTCGGCTAACATCAGCCTAGTTATTCTCAATCCAATCACATAATTGAACTCAAAATTCATCCAGTCAATCATAAAGATGTTTCAGCTTGACATCGCCTAACTTATGGAGAAACAACATCCATAGAAATTCAAAAATAATAAATTTCAACTTGTCATGATCATCACATTGATAATACACTTCTTGATATCACAAATGAACAAAATTATCTCAAATGCCAACTAGAAATGAAGCTACTATAGCAGTTCTACATATATACTGAAATCACCTAGAGGGGGGTGAATAGGTGATGGCTATACTAAGTGGCAAATAATGTGGATTAAAAATTATTTAATAATAAGCAACAACAATAATAAAACATGCAAGAGAGTAGACAA
>JAVJIF010024761.1:0-71905 GCA_038442645.1 Agave tequilana | reverse complement strand
TTTTTTATATTTATGTAAACAAAGTCACTAAGTCTTTGATTAATCCCTCAATATGCAAATGTATATAGTGTTTAGAAAAAATTCAAAATCTAGCTATCTTTTCTATTCTTTTCTTTCTTAACCTAAAGATCCAACAACATTTCTTATTTCGACTTATATTAAGAAATCTTAGCTTAGAATTTCCTAATACCTAAGATCAAGTTAATTCTTTTCAAAAAAATGGATCAATATTTTTTTTTATCTTTTCTTTTTTTTTTTTTATATATAAGAAACAAAACCTAGAAATCTAAAAGAAAAAGTGAAACCTAGAAATATAAAAGAAAAAGTATAGAAAAATCCTATTTAGTAAGAAAAGAGAATATAAGAAAAGAGAAACTTAGAAATCTAAAAGAAAAGTCTAGAAAATTCTTATGTTAGTATCTACCCCCCCATACCTATCTCATGCATTGTCCTCAATGTATGCAAGAAAATATACGTATGAAATAGGTAAAGAAAGGTATCACCCTCGCCTTCGGCTTGGACCAGCGGTGGTGCTAGGTCCAGCCGACTGTGATCGCCGCAGACCCTCCTCAATGCGGTCTAGGCGAGATGTTTGCTTTGCAACCTGTTTGCGTAGTCGAATCTGCCCCCGAAATATCTTCTTCATGCCTCGCCAAATGGTAAACATGAAGGCGCGTGAATCAGCTGGGGGGGTCCTGTTGCCAAAGCCCTCATCCTCCTCCTCTAAAGTTTCTCCGAAGAGGACTCTACAGGGACATCTTTGGACTGGACACTAGGAGTCCAGACCACATGAAGACCACTATTGTAAGCGCTAGTCGCCCTCTCTTGTGCAACGAACACCCTATCATATGAGTCAAAAACTGCATCTGGTAAGAAAGTCCTACACAGACGAGTGATCAAAACTGGGTGCGAGTACTTTGCACCGCGTGTGCGGGAGGAGTTGGTGATGATACTATAAAAATGATCTTGTTGATACAGATAGTGTGCTGCCGAGTCATCAGGTCGTGTATAATCTGCAGCACCGGCCTGTTAAAGGAGGTCGTGTGGTCAAGCCCTAAAATGTTGCGTTGAATCCAGCGACCAACGCAAAGTACGTTTTGAAATGTAGTACTGGCTTTGAGCCCCTATCTTGTTCCGTACAGCGAGCCCCCATGACAGTCATGTAATCGATTAAAGGTAGGGGGTCGCTATGATGTGGGTTGCAAGGGACATGTGTGAGTCCTCTAGTAGAAGAAGCGTGACAATAATATCCCCAGTGGGCATGTGCACCAAGATCTGGTATGTGTCAAAATTGATAGATTCAGAATCTATAAAATTGTAGAAAAGTTTGACGAGCTCAGGACAATAGTAACTCGTGATCTGAGTTATCATAAACTAATTTATACCAATCCCATGCATGAATACGATCTAAAAATATATGACCATAACCGTTAACATCGCTAAGAATTCCAGCAAAATCTTTTCAGCGAAAATAGATGGTGCCATGATGAATAATAGGAAGCAACGAGAAGGGATACGCAAACCTCCCCCGGACTACGTGAGGGGGAAAACTGAAACGAGATTTTAGAGAGCAATCTGTGATGGTAGCAGAGGTGTTGATGGTAGATCGGAAATCTTCAGATGGCCGCGTCTTCATAGAAATTTGGCGGCGGCCCGGTTCTTCAGTATGGCCGCGGAAGCACGACAGATGCCGTGGAAACGTGGCCTGATAGTGGAGAGAGGGCGCAGAAAATTTTGGGGGGCGGCACTGGATGTGTGCGTTTGCAGATCTGAGATTGGAAGTAGGGTAAGGAGGAGAACACGGGAGGGGGGATATTTATAAGAAGCTGAGAAGGACGAAATCCCCAAATTGCCCAAATGGAAACTAGGAATTTAAAACCCTAGGTTATTTAGAAAGAAAGGAAGTGTAGGGAAAGATGAAAAACCTAGGTGATATTTAGCACCTAGGTCCCACTTATTTAGTTTTTTATATTATTTTTTAATCTTTTTTTCTTTTTTTTATTTACAAAGGAGGTTCCAAAATGATTTACAGGAGACATCGGGGAAAAGTGTGGAATAACGTGGTCACATATAGACTGGTCACAAACACCCAGCTCAATAACATTGTGTGACTCAGACTCCGTGGTGAAAAATGGCTTTAGGTGTTGACCATTCACTTTGAAAGTGTTGCCATATTTGGGATTGAAAATTTCAATGGCACCATGAGGAGAGACGTTGGACGATGTAGGGGCCTGACCACCTGGTTTTTAGTTTACCAGGAAAAAGGTGGAGTCTAGTGTTGTACAACAGAACTTTTTGTCCCGAGACAAAATTTTTCCTATGAATCGACTTATCATGGAAAATCTTAGCTCTGTGTTTAGATATCCGAGCGTTATCGTATACATCATTTCGTAGTTCTTCTAACTCGGATATTTGCAGCTTTCTCAAATCACCGGCTTTGTCTAAGTCCAAATTCAGTTGTTTTAGTGCCCACATAGCACGGTGCTCTAACTCCACAGGCATTGTAGGGTTTTCCAAATACAACTCGATATGGAGACAAACCGAGGACAGTCTTGTAGGCGGTCCGATATACCCACAGGGCATCAATGAGTTTGATGGACCAATCCTTACGATTTTGTCCAACAGTTTTCTCCAATAGCAGTTTAATTTGTCTGTTGGTGACCTCCACTTGCCCGTTCGTCTGAGGATGATAGGCCGTGGATAATTTATGAGAGATGGAGTACTTCCGCATTAGGGCTTCAAAAGCCCGGTTGCAAAATTGACTCCCGTTGTCACTAATTATCGCATGGGGGGCTCCGAAGCGAGAAATGATGTTTTCCCTAAGAACTTGATGACAACTTGGTTATTATTAGTCCTAGTCGGAATAGCTTCAGCCCACTTAGAAATGTAGTCTACGGCCACCAAAATGTACTGGTTGCCATAAGACAGAGGGAAGGTCCCATGAAATCGATGCCCCATAAATCAAAAATTTCTACCTCGAGGATCGGTGTAAGGGGCATCATGTCTTTATGCGTGATGCGATCTGTCATTTGACATCTGGCACAGAGCTTGCAGAAAGTATAAGCGTCCTTAAAGAGAGTGGGCTAATAAACCCACTCTGAAGGACTTTCTCAGCAGTCTTTCGTGGACCAAAGTGTCCACCACAAGCCAGCTCGTGACAAAATGTCAATACGCTATGATGTTCATCCTCAAAAAGACACCTTCTAATTTATCTGGTCAAGGTAATATTTGAATAAATATGGTTCGTCCCAAAAGAAAAACCGTACTTGTTTCATGAATCGATATTGACCAATTTGAAGGTGTTTGTCCGTTGCAAGGTAGTTTGCTATATCAGCATACCAGGGCTCTTTACACATCGTAAGATGTGTTCGTCAGGAGAGTCTTCATTGATAGGTAAAGTCTCAATTGGTGCATCAGGAATTCTCGAAAGGTGATCTCCACCACATTTTCAACGCCCTTTTTGTCTTAATTTCCAAATCAAACTCTTGCAAAAGAAGTATCCATCGAATCAGTCTGGCCTTTCCATCCTTCTTTTGCATTAAGTATCTAAGGGCGGAGTGATCAGTGAAAATCGTTGTCTTAGATCCTAGTAGGTATTGGCAAAATTTTTCAACACAAACACAACTGCTAAAAATTCCTTTTCAGTTGTCATGTAATTTAGTTGGGCCTCATTAAGCATCCTACTAGCATAGTAAATCACGTGTTGCATGTTATCAGTACGTTGTCCGAGAACAGCGCCTATGGCATAATCGGAGGTATCACACATGATTTCAAAAGGCCTAGTCCAATCAGGCGCTGAGATTATTGGCGCAGAAACAAGTCTGTGTTTAAGCTCCTCCCAAGCTTGTAGACATTCTTTATCAAATTGAAGGGTACATCTTTTCCTAAGAGATTTGGTCTAGCAATTTTGCTACCCCTGAATAAATCTTCTATTGAAGCCAGCGTGCCCTAAAAATGATCTAATGTCTTTTAAGCATTTCGGCTCAGGGAGCTTTGTTATAATGTCCACTTTCGATCTATCAACCTAGATTCCTTTGTGTGAAACTTTATGCCCTAGGACAATTCCTTGCTTGACCATAAAGTGACACTTCTCCCAATTGAGTGTCAAGTTTTTCTCCATGCATCGTTGTAAAACTAACTTAAGATGGTGCAAGCATTGTTCAAAGGAATCATCATAAATGGAAAAATCATCTATGAAAATCTCCAAAATTTCTGCACCATGTCAGAAAAAAGACTAAGCATGCAACGTTGAAACGTTGCAGGAGCGTTGCATAGGCCGAAGGGCATTCTTCGGTATGCAAATTTCCAAAGGGATAGGTGAAGGTAGTCTTGTCTTGATCCTCGGGAGCGATAGGGATTTGATTGTATCCTGAATATCCATCCAGGAAGCAGTAATACTCATGTCCAGCTAGTCTCTCGAGCATTTGATCGATGAATGGAAGGGGAAAGTGGTCTTTACACGTGGCAGCGTTTAATTTCGGTAATCAATACAGACTTTTATCTTCGTTGGAAGACGAGTTTGTACTAATTCTTTCTTATCGTTCTCTACCACGTTACCCCGGCTTTCTTTGGCACAACGTGGACTTGACTAACCCACTGGCTATCGGATATGGGATAGATGATCCCATTATCTAATAGCTTCAAAATTTCAGCTCTAACAGCCTCTTGCATGATCGGGTTTAGTCTACGTTGTGAGTCACGTTTAGGTTTTGCATCTTCCGTCAAATGAATCCGGCGTTGCACAATAAATGGACTAATTTCCTTTATATCAGCCATGGTCCAACAATGGCTTCTCGATTTTCCCTTAATACTACAAGAAGATCCTCTTCTGTTGTTCCGTTAGATGGGACGCATTATCACGGGAAATGCTTTCTTTTCACCCAAGTACTGATACTTAGATGACTAGGAAGAACCTTAAGCTCAGAAGAGGGCACTTGATCTATCAATGGTTGTTCCTTGTGTAAGGGAAGGATAGAGGCTGCATCTATTGCCCACTCCACTGTGGATTCAATTATTGATCAAGGTTGAAGTCATCAGACTCCAACTCAAATTCTCTATCAGATTTGTATTCAATCTCCATTTCATGTTCACTTGCTAATCCCTCGATCAGGTTCACTTCAAATGACTCATTTTTCAAATCTCGAGGTTATTTTCCCAGGTGGAAAACATTTACCTCTTTTGTCATATCTCCAAAGGTTAGACGCATTGATCCATTCCTACATTGATGATTGCGTTTGCAGTGGCTAGGAAGGGTCATCCTAGAATGATAGGTTTTGGGGGGGGGTATTTGTACGGGTTGGCGTTTCTAGAACAATAAAATCCACGGGGTAAATGAATTCCCCGACCCGAATGAGAACATCTGTAATCTCTCCCTTTGGAATTTTTACAGATCGATCAGCCAGTTGAATAGTAACTCTGGTTGGACGGAGGTCGCCTAACCCGAGTTGCTGATACACGGAGAAAGGAAGAAGATTGATGCTGGCTCCTAGATCCAGTAATGCCCTATTTATCGTGGTCTGTCCTATAATACAAGAAATAGTTGGACTCCCTGGGTCTTTATATTTCACGGGAATTGGCCCAGTTAGCAACTCACTTATATTAGAAGCAAGGAAGACCTTCTTGGGACATTAGTTTTCCTTTTCTTAGTGCACATATCTTTCAAGAACTGGCATATGAGGGAATTTGTTTTATGGCATCAAGAAGGGGTACATTGATCTGGACCTGATTGAACATTCTCTAATTTTCTCCATTTGAGCATTAGTCTTTTGGTTTGCTAGCCTATTAGGGAATGGTACAATAGGCTTGTATGGTTGCTCATCTGCTTTGTCTTTATTTGATTTGGAGGTTGAAGATTGTGAACTTGAAGATGGATCATTTTTAGTTGGTGGTACTGGAACAGGAGATGTTGACACTGATTTATTTGAACAGGATGACTAGAAACCTGATTGTCTATCTGCTTTCCAGATCTCAAAATATGAACAGTATTACACAGACTGGGACCTATGTCTTTAGCTTCATGAATAGGAAGGGGTTCTTAGGATTGGGTATTAGCTGGCTTGGCCATGTTCCCTTTTGTCTTTTCATTTAATGAGCTAGCCAGTTGACCTATCTGAACCTCTAACCTATTGATGGCCTGTTGTGGGTGTTCATCATTGAGGCCTGCGTTTTAGATAAAGTTTCAATCATTCTTTTCAAATCTGACATTTTTTATCAGGATGATTTTGTGTTTGTTGTTGCTGATATGCGAGCTGGAAGTTGTTTTGTAAGCTTGTTTGAAAATTTGGTGGACTCTGTTGGTAACTAGGTTGATGAGATTGAGCAGGGTATTGGTGTGGAAATGATGGTCTTGGTTGCTCATGACCAGACTGACTCCAAGAAAAATTTGGATGGTTCCTCCATCCCGGATTGTATGTTTTTGAGTATGGATTGTAATTAGGTCTGGTGTATGCTGCATTCATATTCTCAGGGTACATTTGGGCTTGGTAGACGGGACACTCCTCAACAGGTGGTTAAGAGCATGGCAGTAGGTACAACCCGGGTTGATCACAGGTGGTGGGTTGACCTGATTCACAGAAGTTGGTTTCCTAGCCTCGAGCAGTTCTAGCCTTTTCAACAATTAAGTTATCTTTGCCTCGGCAGCTATAGAGGATTCAATCGAATGCATACCAGCTCTGGAAGTAGTGGGATTGGTTTTCTCAGGGCAAGATTCCCACTGAATGGTTTTTCTGCTAAAGCTTTGTTGACTGATTTTTCCTGCACACAAAAATAGAATTTTAGATTTAGAAGTAGGATGTGCAAGTTCTCAGTTCTAATCCGCTGTAGCAAGGCTATGCGGGTCGTGATCCTCAGGGAGGGACTGCGATGGAAGCGTTAAGCAAGTTTTCTCTAAAGTTTTTATTTTTATTAATTAAGTTAGAAAGGAAGTGGTATTTACAATGGGTCGGCAAATAAAGAATTGGGAGAAGTTATGATTTAATCTACAAAAAAGAAAAGAAAAGAAAGAACTTACCTCTTTAGTCTGCTTACCTTTGAACCATTGCGATGATTTACCTTTTCTTGGAAGGTGTACAAGCATGGCTTATAGGATCGTCCGCCTTCTTAATCTACTCTATGAAATGAAAAAACAAGCTATGAAGACCTGTTCATCGCCATAGGCCATCAAGGTTCCTTCTTCGGCTAGGTATCCCTCGAAGCAGTTGGATCTCATGGTGGGCAAGACATTAGAGAAAGAAACAATGTCATAAAACAAAAATAGAAGAACAATGATAGACAAAGATAAAGACACAATAAAACAAGAATAGATTAAAAAACAAAACAAGCATCGATTTGATTATTAAACAATGGTGAAAAAATTACAACTTACACTGGCTGTCACCATCAGTATAAGTGGATCCCTTCCTCCATGATACATCATCTCCTCTCAGCTTTCACAAAAAGAAAATAAAATTTACAGAGGAAAGAAAATCTAACCTAAAAAGAAAACTAAACCCTAACTTTTGGCCCTTTGCTCGCCTCTGGACCACTCTGTACGTTGCACTGCAGGGGGTATTTATAGGTGCAGAGGGGAGAAGAGTCCTGGATAAAGCTGTACACGAAATCCGGTGCCATATCTCATCTAAATGCCGCAAAATCTGGGATTTTGCCGTGGAATTGCGGCATTTCTAGGGAATCTGGCCACGCGCTTTGGCGCGTGGCTTCTTCTGGTCCGTCCATCTGGGCTCTTGCTTCTGGAAGTTTGATCCTGGCTCTTTATATTGAGATTTCGAGATAACTTGATAATCAAGTTACCTAGATTTTGAATTCTCCCAATCTCTTTAAAACGAATTTCCTTATCTCTGCACTCTTTTCATTCTCATCTGCAAGAGTTTAGGTTGGGTAGAAGTCTATCCTTCCCTCTTCTTTGATATTTGCAACTTTAGCCCTTTTGTATTTGCACTTTGACATCTGCTATTTGCACTTTGACTCTTGGGCTTCAAATATGGGCTTGGATCTGGGCTTTTGGGCTCTTTAAGCTTTATTTATTATAAAATAAGAATTCGAGGCCTGCACACAATAAATTACAAAATATTAATAAATGTGCAGAATTAAATGAATAAATATGAAAATGTGATGGTAAATATGATGATAAAAATGCACTTTTCACTACCAATCACACCCCCACACTTATCTTTTTGCTCGTCCTCGAGTAAAACAAAGAAAAGAAAAAGAAAAGAAAAACTAATCTAACCTAACTCACTTTCGTAGGAATCACGATTGCACTTAGCACGTGCAACAAGCCGTTAAACCTCTAGGTTACCCTAGAGGACGTGTTGTCTCGTGAGGGTTTTCAGCGGATTGCACCCACAAAATCCATAAAAGGAAAATATTTGAATTATTATTGAAGAGACTAAGTAGTCTATATTTTAGGATCCTCATTTTTATTCATTCTTAGACTTAGTCTTTATAAAGTAATTTTTTTCATTTTAGGTAAGGGTCAAAATTGAACTTCTAATATAGTCTTTTTCGTTACCAAAAATCATATGCATCCTTGTAACTTGGCTAGGAATTCCTTAACTTGGACTCTCATGCCTCTTTAATTTTTTTCTCTCCCTTTTTTTTTTAATATGTATAACTCATCTATTTTCTTTCGTGTAAGCATCAAGGCTTCTTGAGGCCCTCATACCTAACTAATTGACTCTTAGATGTGTTAATACATATCTCATATTCTTAGTTTTATTAGGCTTTCTAATCCACCCATGTAGCGAATTTAAAGTCGATGGCTCCCAAACCGTTGGCTTTAGGGCACCAGGTGAGAAAACACCCCGCGGACTCAAATTCGAGTGAACTAGGCCCCAAAACTAAGGACTTTATTTATTTACTCACCTTTAGGCATGAATACTTATGCTTCTTGAGGCACATGTATCCAGCTTAATTGGTGAAATTTTCTTCTTTTTTTTTTTATATATATGAGGCACAAAGGTCTTCGTCTTAGAATCCTAGATATGCATTTGGTATGCACATTTCATTAAGGTAAAAATTAAGACTAACTACTTATTCAATTTCTCCTCCTATACCTAAAAATTCAACAATTTATTTATTTTGACCAAGTTTTTAGAAATCCTAATCATGATTTTCCTAATTCTTAAGACTAACTTAGATTTCTTTCAAAAGATAAGTCAAAATATTGTCCATTTTATAACATTTTTTTTTTAGATTTTTTTTTATTAGCAAATTTTTGTTAGTTTCTACCTATGTTAGTATGTTAGTAAAGCCCACCCCCACACTTATCTCATGCATTATCCTCAATGTATGAATGAATGCATATATGCATGAAACAGAACAAGGAAGGCAGAAAATTACCTTAGGGGGTGGTTCCGGTGGTGGTCTAATTGGGCCAAGCGTTGCTACCCAATCAAGATAACATATAATTTGGTGGAACCCCAGAAATTTTCCTTACATAACCCACTAAAATGTATGTATAATTATCTTTCAAAATTTCCACCCCATCAAATTTCCAAATTTCATAATAAATTTCAGAGTCAATTGTGTCAACCTCCTTGTCCCAGAATGGAGTATGAAAAGATGGAATGATTGACTTGGACATTATAGGTACGGGAACAAATACCGACTCAGGAAAGAAACTCAAATCAAGTAAGGGTTCAGGAGTCGGGCAAGGTTCAGGAAGTGGGTCCAAATCAATTAGTTGAAGCTCAAGTCTACAATCATCCTCCCACAATGGAATGTGACTCAATGGTGGTGATTCAAGTTCAGGAATGATATGAGTGGGAATCGAAACTGACTCGAAAATATTACCTAAGTCGGGTAACTGAACAGGAGTCAATATTGATTCGGGAATTTGAACTTGATCACAACAAATTTGAGAATAAGGTCACATATCTCATTGATTTCAATCTCATAAAATGAGAACTTGCCAATTTGTCAATGGGACTTTCAATTGTATGAAATTGGTCAAGTTCAATATGATGATCATCAAGAAATGGTGATTCAATTTCATGATCTATAGGTACGGGAACAAATGTTGGCTCAGGAAATTGGTCCAATTGGGTAAGGATACCGAGTCAACATAGATTCGAAGATGGAAACTGAATCGCAAAGTTGGGAATCAGGTTCACACTTATAATCTAATTCAATCTCATTGAAATTCAAACTAGCCAATTTATCCAAAGATTGGGATTGATCAAGTTCATATTGATGTGATGAAATTGAATTTTGATCAAGGTCTTCTAGACAGAATGATTCTTGGTTCCTATCAACTTGGTCAAGAATGTTGGAAAGTCTAGAAATTTGATCATTCATTGTATCTTGCAACCGATCCACTTTTTCTTCTATCCCATCGAATAGATCAATGGTGGACTGAAACCTTGGTGATGTGGGAAAAGACATATATGACGATAATGGTTGAACAGGTGGTTGACCATATGGCTCAGGGGTATTGAATCCCATTGACTCTGTGAAGAGTTGAAAGTATGAAAATTATGATCATAAGATGGGGGTATGGGTTATAATCATTCGGATAAGACCATTCCGGCACACTAGATTGGTCAAAGTTGTGATATGCCGGGTTGGTAATATCCGAAAAATAGTTAGGTGTGTAATATGGATTAAAGTTGAAAAAATTATTATTATATGCCATATCACACCAGCGCAAACAAATAAAAAGAAAACAAACAAAGAAAAAGCAAACAAAAAAGAAAAAATTCTAACCTAAGTTAGGGTAGACCTATGACCTAGACGACTCCTAACTGGTTAGACTGTCCACGGGAGGTAGGGTGCAGACTTTGACCACGAGTTAATCAGCCAGGTCAGGGCAAGAGTGGTGGGAGGTTTTCTGTTAAAGACGTTCCTTAATTAAATAACCACCAATCTTCGGGCTTTCGGCCCTCAATCCCCTTCCTAGACACTGTTTTGGCAAGAGTCAACTTCCAACACTGTTCCCCCTTAGGATAATCTCCTATTGAGTCCGAGATGTCCCTAGGGCCAACGTCTACTCTTTTTTGTAGTTAGGCTTGGGTTAGTGAGTGCTTGGGATGTGATTTTTGGGCTAAGGAAGGGTGATGAAATCCCCACCTTATCTTGTTAATGGGTTATGCCCTTAAGATGAATTAGTGCAAGTGTACAAGATAAATATAGAATTCACTCAAAGCAGATAATCAACCAGAGATGAGTCCTATTCTACATGCAATGCGTACGTACCTTGCTCCTCCAGCACTCTTTAACAGTAAATAAAAATAATTGAAAAGACACGTGCCTAATATGCAACGTCTAATCAATTTTTATTTTTAACAACCAATAACTTACTGTTGAATTATTAGCAATTTACAGGTATATCACAGAACAAAATAAACAGAGCAGTAACAGAATTTACAATTTGCAGCAACCTAAAAAAAAGATCAATCAGAAGTTCTCTACTGTTGCCGCCGCGTTCCGCGGCTCTGGCCGTGGATCCGCGGCAAAACAGTAGGTTCTGGTGCTCTGCCTTCGAGGGCAGAGGCACAGAATAGCAATATGTCCACTGCTGCTGCTATGCTTTTGTTTCCTCTTCTCCAAACCTGCAAACAGAAAAGAATAAGAATTAATTAAATTTTTGTTTTAGAGATAAACTTACCGTCCCTCCCCGCAACGGCGCCAATTTGTTGACTGATTTTTCCTGCACACAAAAATAGAATTTTAGATTTAGAAGTAGGATGTGCAAGTTCTCAGTTCTAATCCGCTGTAGCAAGGCTATGCGGGTCGTGATCCTCAGGGAGGGACTGCGATGGAAGCGTTAAGCAAGTTTTCTCTAAAGTTTTTATTTTTATATTAGTTAAGTTAGAAAGGAAGTGGTATTTACAATGGGTCGGCAAATAAAGAATTAGGAGAAGTTGTGATTTAATCTACAAAAAAGAAAAGAAAAGAAAAGAAACTTACCTCTTTAGTCTGCTTACCTTTGAACCATTGCGATGATTTACCTTTTCTTGGAAGGTGTACAAGCATGGCTTATAGGATCGTCCGCCTTCTTAATCTACTCTATGAAATGAAAAATAAGCTATGAAGACCTGTTCATGGCCATAGGCCATCAAGGTTCCTTCTTCGGCTAGGTATTCTCGAAGCAGTTAGATCTCATGATGGGCAAGACATTAGAGAAAGAAACAATGTCATAAAACAAAAATAGAAGAACAATGATAGACAAAGATAAAGACACAATAAAACAAGAATAGATAAAAAGAACAAAAACAAGCGTCGATTTGATTATTAAACAATGGTGGAAAATTACAACTTACACTGGCTGTCACCATCAGTACAAGTGGATCCCTTCCTCCATGAATACATCATCTCCTCTCAGCTTTCACAAAAAGAAAATAAAATTTCAGAGGAAAGAAAATCTAACCTAAAAAGAAAACTAAACCCTAGCTTTTGGCCCTTTGTTCGCCTCTGGACCACTCTGTACGTTGCACTGCAGGGGGTATTTATAGGTGCAGAGGGAGAAGAGTCCTGGATAAAGCGTACACGAAATCTGGTGCCCTATCTCATCTAAAATGCCGCAAAATCTGGATTTTGCCGTGGAATTGCGGCATTTCTAGGGAATCTGGCCACGCGCTTTGGCGCGTGGCTTCTTCTGATCTGTCCATCTGGGCTCTTGCTTCTGAAAGTTTGATCCTGGCTCTTTATATTGAGATTTCGAGATAACTTGATAATCAAGTTACCTAGATTTTGAATTCTCCCAATCTCTTTTAAACGAATTTCCTTATCTCTGCACTCTTTTCATTCTCATCTGCAAGAGTTTAGGGTTGGGTAGAAGTCTATCCTTCCCTCTTCTTTGATATTTGCAATTTTAGCCCTTTTGTATTTGCACTTTGACAATCTGCTATTTGCACTTTGACTCTTGGGCTTCAAAATATGGGCTTGGATCTGGGCTTTTGGGCTCTTTAAGCTTTATTTATTATAAAAATAAGAATTCGAGGCCTGCACACAATAAATTACAAAATATTAATAAATGTGCAGAATTAAATGAATAAATATGAAAATGATGGTAAATATGATGATAAAATGCACTTTTCACTACCAATCAAGCTTCAAAGAGATCCCAACCCTGGTTCTCATCTTTCTTTAAAAATTCCCCTTGACACATGGTCTCGAGGAGTGTCTTGGTTTGATAATCTAGTCCGTCATAGAGAATTGGGCACTATCGCCACTTCTCTATGCCGTGATGAGGACATTGGGCTAGTAAATCTTTAAAACCGTTCAAAATACTTCTAGAATGGTTCACTTGATTCCTGCTTAAACTGCATTATGTTTTTTCTGATGAGGGCCATTTTGTGAATGGGATAGAATTTCTTAAGAAAGACTTTGACAAATTCATCCCATGTCGAGATAAAACTGGCAGACAGATTGTACAGTCACTTCTTGGCTATATCCTTAAGCGCGAAGGGAATGAACCTTAATCTAACAGCATCTTCCCCTAGTTGGGGAATTCTCATCATCAAGCACACTTCTTCAAACTCACGAATGAAGAAATATGCGTCCTCGGATTCTAGGTCATGAAATCTTGGGAGTGTATTTATGAATTGTGGTTTAAGCTCAAAATTGTTCCCAGTTGCTTCGGGTAAAAGAATGCATGAAGGAAGTGAAGTACGAATGGGATAGAATTTGTCTTGGAGAGAAGTATTGTTAGCCATAATTGAACTTGTGTCAGGTGGTGGTGTTTGTGCAAGTGTAAAAGACCTAACAAGTCTTGCTGAAATTGGGTCCCGATACCACTCTTGCATGCACAATCACAGACACGTTCACCAAGCAATCAAGCGAAAAAGAAAATAACAAACAAGAAAAAGGAAAAACAATCACAAGCTATCTAGGATATCTGGACCTAGACGACTCCTAACTGTTCGATGAACCGAAGAAGGTTATGCTCGAGTCAGACCACAACTAATCAGCCAGGTGGGGCAAGATTATTGGGAGGTATCTGCGCAGAAGCGACGAGCCTAATTAAGCCAAACCACTAGCCTTCGGGGTTTCGCCCCTCAATCCCCAACCTCAACACTGATTTGACTGGAGTGTGAATCAAAAATAATTTCCAACCTCAGCTGATCTCTTAACGAGTCCGGATGTCCCTAGGGGCCAATGTCTATCAAATTTTATTAAAAAGTTTGGGATTGTGAGTGCTTGGAATCTGATTTTTGGGCCAAGGAAGGGTGATTAATCCCCACCTTATCTTGTTATTGGGTGTTGCCCTTAAAATCAATTTTGTGCAAGTGTACAAGATAAACAAGATTCACTCAAAGCGATATAAAAACAACCAAGAGATGAGTCTTATTCTGAATGCAATGCGAACGTACCTTGCTCCAGCACTCTTCAACAGTAAAGTAAATGAATTGAAAAGACACGTGCCTAAAATGCAAACGTCTAATCAATTTATGAACTTTTCAACAAGTGTTTTACTGTTGGTTTATTAGCAGGCTCCTGGTGATGGCATACAAGAAATAAAGTTTGCAGAAAACTATAATTTTACAAAGCAAGCAGCCCTGCAAAAAACCAGTCTGTAGTAAACTCCTTTTGCCGCATCCGCGACAGAGCCGAGGAAACGCGGCAATCCAGAGGGTGCTTGGTCTCTGCTTTCTAGAACAGAGGCCCAAGATCACTTATATGTTACTGCAATCTTCTTTCCTGCTTTTCCTGACCTATTTCCTGCTTTTCCTGACCTGTAACCTGCAACAGAGAAGAAAAATTCGTTTTAGTTCCAAAATTCAATAAAAACCGTTACCCTCCCTGGCAACGGCGCCAAAAATTTGTTCGAAAGGATTACTTGTATTGCAAGAGGGTTTAGAGTAAACCGTTGATTGCCGTGTACCGATGATCAAGAACTTTGAATGTATATGTAGGTTTACTTTGCTCCTTCCGAATCACCGTTCGTAGCATAAGCTAGGATGGGTCGTATCCGCAGGGAGGGTTAGCGATAGAAGCATTCAAGGTTTATATTGAAATCTTCGTGAAGAAAAATGAAAGTTCTTCTTTGTTTTAAGAAATGAAAAAAAAAACGATGTGGAAGGTGAGTGGAAAATCTTTGGGTGTTTTGTAAAAGAAAGGAAGAAACGAGAATAAAGATGGAAGGAAAACAGAGATATTTGAAAAGAAGAGTTCTCGGAAGAGAGATTTTTAAGATTGATATAAGAGAAGCCATGACTAACTAACATTCTAATTTACTAACTTACTACTCTCGTTGGGTGATGCATGCCTCATATTGATTCACCGGCAATGGTATGTCTTGCCTTGCCAAGTCCGTGTGTTGTCCCATGTCGATGGTGTTCTCATCTAGGCTAGTTGCCTCCTTGAATGATTGGCTCCCTAAATAGATTTTCATTAGTGGGACAAGGATAGTCACTTTTAACGATGCTAAGAAACATACAAGATTCATTAGTCCATCAAAGCTATAATAAAGCGCATGAATTAAGAAACTTGTAATGTAGTCATTGGCATAGTGAAGTGCTCAATCTTCATGTTCCATCAAGGCACTTATTCTAAAGACAAGGCTCTAAGTGAGGCTCACATGAATCATATGAGGGAGAACTTAGCATTTGCAAAGAATAAAAAGCAACTCATCTTCATTGGGGGTGAGATAGACTTGTAATTTGCAAGACTAAAAAGAAGAAAGTATCCAATGAATCATATAAGTTAGCAATCACCCAAGAGTTAGTAGTTAGTAAAATTTAAAAGTTAGTTAGTCATGTTAATGAATTAGCTAGACATGGAAATAAAGAACAAGAAACAGTTCATTGTAGAAGTTAAATAGAAGAAAGTAAAAGCTTAATGAAAATAATGCACTAGAACAAGAGAAGATGGGAAGATTGAAAGCTTGATCCTTGTATTGTGTTGTCACCGTCTCCAATTATAAGATTGCTTACTCTCACTCTCTCTTTCTGAATTCTAGAAGTAGAAAAAGAAAATTACATAAGAGACTAAAAAGAAAACCAAGAGAAACCCTAACAATTTCCCTATAAACAATGCTCTTTTCTCCTCCTGGTTACAGAGGCCCTAGGGGTCTATTATAGTCTTCATGAGAGGAGGCCATCCCACCTCAGCTCCGGATCAAATGCTGAAGTAACGGCCAGAAGATTGTCGCGGTTCCGCGGCATGTGCCGCGTTTCTGCGGCCTTTTCTTGGCCGCTGCGCTAGCGGATTTTTGTGCCTTTCTGTTGTATCTCGTATATCTAGTTGTTCTTTTAGAAACTGAGAATATGCTCTGGATCTGTTCAGACCTGGGCTTTCCTCTTGTGGGCTTTCTAAATGATTCTTTAATTCCTCAAAAAAAATCATAATTGTTGGGCCTCCTTCTCATTAAACATTGGACCTGAAAAAAGAGAGAAAAAAGCAATAAAAATCCAATATTTATTCAGATAAAGCATAGCATGGTGGTAGAAAATGATGCATAAATGACTCTAATCAGGTACCCCTCTGTCTCTCATTCTGTGGAGTGGCTAGTTGGCTCATTTGAACCTCTAGCCTTTGTATAGTTTGCATGAGAGAATCTTGATTTTTCATGTATCTTTCCATGTTTCTCTCAAAGTCAGTCATTCTCCTTTCTAGTTGAGGATTCTGGAAGGAAGATTGTGGAGCTTGGTGGGGAAAGTTTTGTTGATAGTTGGAAAAGTTAGGTGGATGGTTGGGAGAATTATTGTGAAAATTGGAAAAGTTGGTTGATGATTGGAAGAATTATTAGAATGATGGAAGAGGCTTGCATGATTTGACCGTGAGTGGTCATTGTTATTTTGGCTCCATGGGAAACTAGGGTGATTTCTCCAGCCAGGATTGTACATTAGTGCGTAAGGATTATTGTTCGGCCTTGAGAAGGCCGCATTCATCGGTTCAGGGTATTGTTGCTGAGCCTGAAACACAAGGCACTCCTCAAACACATGATTCATGACTTGACAGTAAGTACAGCCCGGAGTTGAAAATTGGTTTAGGCTACTTGATTGACTGGACTTGGTTCCTTAGTTTCTAAAGCTTCCAGTCTTCTTGCTAGGTTAGCTAACTTAGCCTCATTAGCTATGGATGATTCAATAGAATGGAGACCTCCTTTTGAAGAGATGGAGTTTGGATTCCTAGAGGTTTCACTAGTAGGTTCCCATTGGATGGTCTTTTCAGCTAGGTTTTCATATAAATCCCATCCTTCATTTTTCTTTCTGCAAGAATCCCCCTTGGCACATACTTTCTAAGAGGGTTTTGGTAGAATAGTCTAAACCGTCATAAAGAATTTGGCATTGTCGCCATTTCTCTATTCCATGATGAGGATATTGGACAAGGAGGTCTTTAAAGCGTTCAAATACCTCCAAAATGGTTCACTAGGTTCTTACTTGTATTGCATGATGTTCTTCCTAATGAGAGCGGTCTTATGAATTGGATAGAATTTTTCAAGAAGACCTTGATGAAACCATCCCAAGATGTGATAGCGCCGGCCGCTAAGCTGTAAAGCCATTTCTTGGCTAAGTCCTTAAGAGCGAAAGGGACAAATCTCAACCTAATAGCATCATCTACAAGGTGTGGGATTTTCATCATTAGACATACTTCCTCAAATTCTCTTATGAAGAAGTAAGCATCTTCGGACTCTAAGCCATGAACTTGGGGAGTGTGTTGATGAATTGAGGCTTGAGCTCAAAATTATATTCACCAACTGATGGAAGTTGGATGTAAGATGGAAGTGAGGTTCTAATGGGATAGAACCTATCCTGCAATGATGTTGGTTGAGCCATACCGGATCTGGTCTTGGTTCAAACTTGGGTGGTGATGTGTTTCTAGTCACCTAGATGAATTAGGGTCTCTAGACCACACTTGCATACAAAAATACAATCACAATCACAAATAAGTTTACCAATAGTCAACAAGAGTAATCAACAAAGCCTAGTCTAAGGTACCCTTGACCTAGACAACTCCTAACTGGTTGATTGTCCACAGGAGGTATAATGCAGACTTTGACCACAACTAATCAGCCAGGTCTGGCAAGATTGGTGGGAGGTATCCGCGCAAAAGCGACGGGCCTAATTAAGCCAAACCACCAGCCTTCAGGGTTTCGCCCCTCAATCCCTTTCCTAAACACTGATTTGACGGGAGTCAAATTCCAACACCTTCCCCTTAGGATAATCTCCTAGTGAGTTCGAGATGTCCCTAAAGCCAACGTCTATTAGATTTTACTTAGGCTTAGGTTGTGCGTGCTTGGAGAAGGTTTGTGAGTTAAGGAAAGGTAATGACTTCCCCACCTTATCTTGAATTGGTTTTTGCCCTTAGAATTTATTGTACAAAGTGTGCAAGATATAGAAAAGTAACATTCAAAAAGCAAATATCACCCAGAATGTTTCCTAACTATATGCTATGCATACGTACCTTGTCTCCTGCTATCTTCAACAATAATTGTAAAATAAACATAATTAGATAAATGCCTAGAATGCATGTCATAAACGTTTTTTAAGCAATTAACAATCACTCAAATTACTGTTGGATTAAAATAGGGATTGTGAATAGCAGACATAGCAAGAATATAACACACAAAAACTTAATTTTTGTAAGCAATATGTCCTGCAAAAAAGAGTTTTAGTTGTCCAACAAAAATTTCAACTTTTGCACTGGCAATTTCTTGAAATTCTGTTTCCTACTTTCGAGAGTAGGGGCACAGAATACCAAGTCTTCTCCTGCAAAGGTTGAATGCTAAATCTGATCTTGACGTCCTTGAAACAAGACACCAAACTTGTTAAAAAAAGATACACCGTTCCCTCCCAGGCAACGGCGCCAAAATTGATTGTAAAATGAAAGAGTAAGGATTTACCGTGTAGCTTTGGGATAACGGGTCGTGTCCACGAGGAGGAATGCGATGAAAGCTTTTCGGTATTTTGTTTAGAAAGCTAAGAATGGTGCTAGTTTTTTTTAGTTGAAAAGATAATGGAGAGAAGGAAAGGATTAAAAGAAAAATTACAAATTTGGAGAAGGCTTTAGAAAAGGTAATTTAAAAAGCTTTGAAAAGTGATTTGTTGTTTTTAATATAAGAAGGAGAAGATCTGGGCTCACTATCTCACTACTCAAACATGTGTTCTTCTCTTAAAATCCTGATTGCCTCAACTTGATCATAGGCAAAAAACATAAGATTGAGTTTAGAAAGTTTTAAGCAAAGCACATAAGATAGTTTGGAAAAGTTCACTCTTTTCTTTAAGAAATTGTTTTGAATTGAATGTTAAATCATCAACTAGTTCAAGTATGAGATAAAACAAGTTCAAGAAACATTTTTAAAAGAAGTAGAAGTTTAAAAATCCAAACCCATCCTCATGTGCCTTCAAGAACACTTTCAACAAGAAAGGCTTAGTTTTGGGCATGCAAATGATTCATTGGGTCTATTCATCAAAAACCATTCAAAAAGAAGAGGGATCGGACAGAGGAACAATAGTGAGCCCAGAATACTATTTAGCTACTCATGAAAGATGAAAAAAATGCATGTAAATAAAGCTAGACATACCGTGAATTGGAGTGGAAGAAGAGAAAGCTAGATCCTTTATTGCTGTCACTTCAATCTTCAGATTACAAGCACTCAATCCCTCTCTCTCACTGGTATTTACACTGAACTACAAATTACAAAACAAAGATACAACTTTTATACTATCTAACAAAGAGCCTAAACCTTAAAAATAAAGAGAAAAACTAAATCTAAGTTCCGGTTCCTTTTTCTCTAAAATTTACAGTATTTATAGGCAAAAACCAAATGGGAGGACGTACAAAGATAGGGGGAGCAAACGCTCCCCCAACAAAGATTAAACGGCCACAGAAACGCGGCTTTGCCGCGTTTCCGCGGCCATGGTGTGGCCAGGTGGCCACACCAGGTTGGAGAAGCTTCTTCGTTTGTGATTCTCCCTTATCTTCTGCTGGTTTTTCCCGTTTCTACTTCAGGATTTGACGAAACAGCCTTTGTTGTTGGCTTCAACCGCTTGATTTGGGATGATTCATTTCAACCGGTTTTCAACCTCTCTGATTTGCAAAGATCTGCCCTGATTTCAAATTTATTCTGAATTAAATCAGAATTTGATGGGCTTTTGGGCTTGTTTCTCTTTCCTATCCTTTAACAATGGGCCTACATTTATAAAAAAAAAATAGGACTTATTCATATGATTTATTTGGATAACAAGCATGGTAATGTGACAATATGTATGCAATATATGTGACGATCATACTCCGCTGCTAGGATTTTCCCCACTCGGACTCAGCCCTTCTGCTGTTGGATTTCCCTCCGTTGCTGGGATTTTCCCACTTGAAGTCATCCCTTCTGCTGCTGGATTTCCCCCACTCCAAAGTGACTGTGAACTACTCTGCTGCTGGGATTTCTCCCACTCGAAGTCAGCCTTTTCGCTGCTGTGATTTTCCCCTCTCGAAAGCTACTGTGAACTACCTGCTGCTGGGATTTTGATCGGTCGCTAATATTGCATATTTATTATATATTCTCATATTTATTATAGAATAACTCTGCTTTTCCTAATTATTGCTTAATTTATTTGCAGGCCCAGTACTAAGAAGAGGAAGAGAAACGAGCCCAAAAAGCCCACCAATTCTGATTTAATTCAGAATAAATTTGAAATCAGGGAATCAGGGCAGATCTTGGCAAATCAGAGAGGTTGAAAACCGTTTGAAATGGATCTTCCCAAATCAAGCGGTTAAAGCCAACAATCAAAGATCGTTTTGTCAAATCCAAGAGCTGAAACGAGAAATCCAGTTGAAGATAAAGTCAGAACGCGAATCCAGGAGGCACCACTCCCCGGCTGTGGCCACCTGGCCACAGCCAAGCTGCGAAAATGTGGCCAAACCCGCATTTTCGCGGTCTTATCATTTCAGTTGGGGGAGCGTTTGCTCCCCCTGTCTCCTCACGCCTTCCCCTCTGGGTTTTTGCCTATAAAAGGCAGGGTTTTCACTGTAAACGGAGACGACCATGCAGAGATAGGATTTAGTCCAGTTTTTCATTCTTTGTAGTGTAGGTTTTTGTTTTCTTTTCATGTAATTTTTATTTCTTTGTAAGTATAGTTTAGACTGAGATTCATGTAAGTAAGAGAGAGAGGCTTATGTTGAGAGTGACACCGATGTACCTCCACCTTTCTTCCATCATTTCTGCAAGCAATAAAAGGTAATTTTATTTTATGTTTGTCTTTACTTTTGTTTCCTCCTCTTCTTTCTACTCTTCCTCTTTTGGTTATGATGAGCATTCAAGTGAATCTAGAAGCATCAATATAATATGTTTGTGTGAGTGCCAACGATATTTCATGATGATGTTCTCCTCCTCAAGACTCCGTATCATTTCATTCTTGTTCGTCTTGATGATGTAATGCGAAAGGGGACTGAGCTCGATCATATGGCTTATGCGTTGAACGCCTCCGAAGTAAGGTAGAACATGCAAGGGTTCCAAGTAAGTCATCAACCAAAGGAGGTAAGTATTTCTTTAATCTTTTATTTCTTTTCTTTTTATTCTTTAGTTTAGAACATCACAATCGACCACTTCTTTATCATTTCTTTTCCATTTCTTTGTACATATCCAATTCTGGTTTCTCCATCTTCCCAATCTCTCACTTTCTGCCTAATTTCATTGTAATTTATTTTCTTTTCTTTTTAAGAAACTAAAGAAGAACTTTAACCATTAATTGTAACTTAAAAGAGAACTTATTAAAAAAAGCTTCCATCGCTAGTCCCTCCTTGTGGATCACGACCCACATAGCCACTTGCTATAGCGGTAGAATTGAGCACTTGCACTCTTTAATCTTAAATCTGAAATACTATATTTTGTGTACAGGTAAGAACTCAATCAGATTTCTCCCATTCGGAGTCAGTCTTCTGCTACTGAGATTTTTCCTACTCGAAAGCGACTGTGAACTACTCTGTAATGTCCCTAAATTTTCACAAACTCACTACAGTCGATTAGACCGCAGTCTGGGCAGGAATTTTAGGGTCATTATAATATGATGCATAACTCAGGAAGTTTAAATATGGATATATGACAGGAGACAAATCAGATGTAGAAATCAAAGCCGCAAGACATAAATAAATAATTCCACTAAGGATAAAGGTCTCAAGTTATATACAAAAGGTCCCAACATAGGGATAAAATGTTTAAACTAAAAAAATAGATGCAAGATCCAACATCAATTATAGAAAAGTCTTTATGTGGATACATGAATACAGAAGAAAAAACTCCCTATATAGTACTTTATCTATCTATCAATGGGATAGATGACTACCAACTTCTCCGTCGCTCCGCGCCTCTACGACACCCTGCAAACAACCTAAAAAATAGTAAATCAACGAGTGTTAGAACACTAACAAGTTTATCTCAAGGTTGTCCTCCGACTACGACCCTGAGGCTAACTTAATACTAAGTCGAGGAGGCCACAAAAAAGGTCCACACATATATATAATAAACAACTGGAAGAAAATATGATAAAGCAACCATGAACGACATGAATATGCACGGCATGGTACTAGATACCTTGCCAATCTCTAATGATAAAGATATGATAGAAAATATAATAACGTAATATTTTGGTGGGAAATCATAAGGAATAAGGCCTAACCCCTAAATCACAAGGTAGTGTCATATATGTTACATCGCCTTCATCAGCGATTCAACCAATAGTAAATAGCATAATGAGAGAGTACATACTCATCTCTATACTAGTTGATACATTAGCTACGTTCTTCTCAGAGTCAATACAACCATTTCATACAAATACCATATAGGTGATCAATCACATTCTCCCCTCCTATGAATTTTCATTTTCATTCTCCCCTCCTATGAATATCAATATTCGCGTTCTCCCTCGCCTACGAATAGCATCATTCACGTTCTCTAATCGGTCACCAATATTGCATATTTATCATCACATTCCCATATTATTGTTTTAATACACTCTACTATTTAATTATCTTTTGTCTAATTATTTACAGGCCTTTACTAAATGAAAGAGGAGAGAAAATGACCCAAAAGCCCACTAAAATTCAGATTAAATTAAAATCAAAGATGAGGGAAAATGTTCAGCTGAAGATCAGAGCAAATCAGGGAGATAACACCGAAGGAAATTGGTTAAATTCAAATTTTTATGAATCTATTTCGATTAGCTGAAGATGAACATTGATATCGCCATATCTGTAGCTCAAATCGAGAAACCAGCTAGATAAACAGATGAAACATCAAACCAGGAACCTGCACCTCCCAGATCTGCCATATAGCCACAAAATGTCGTGGGTTCCCCGCAGTTCTTGCGGATCCGACGCATTTTAGTTGAGATACGGGGAGCGTTTGCTCCCCTATCTTTGACGCTCTACCTTGTTGTGTTTTTGTTATAAATACTTGCAAATTCTGAGGCCAGAGAGAATGATTCAGTAGAGAACATAGGCTAGGATGTACTTTAGTTTGTAACTTAGGTTTTTACTCAATCAAATTTTGGCATCGTTGCCTAGGAGGGATGGTAAATAACTTTTTTTATTTACTATTTGGTTTTCTTCTCTTTCTTATGTACAAGAGGAGCATTAAGAAATTTTTGTTGCAGTAAACATATAAGTGGCCCTGGACTCTGTTCAAGAAAATAGAGCCCATGAGCCCTCAGATTTGCCACATTTCCATAGCAATCTGAGTAAACTACTATCCTGTATTTTTTTACAGGTTGGTTGAATTGCAAAGATTAAAGCTTCTGCAGCTATTTATTTTTCTAGTTTAACTCACTGTACATACTTTTCTAACCTCAATAGTAAATTGTTACTTGTAAATGCTAAAAAATATTTAGACTTGCATTTTTGCACGTGTCTATTTTGTTACATTTTCTATTTACTGTTGAAGAGTGCTGGAGCCAAGGTATGTGTGCATAGCACTTAGTATAAGGTTCATTCTTGTATGAAATATTGCTTGAGTATTACTTTTTTAATATATACTTGTATACTGCACTAAACTGAATTAAGGGCTTGTCCTATAAACAAGATAAGGTGGGAAAGTCATTATTCTCCCTTAGCTCACAAACAATCTTCTCACTCACTAACCCAAATCTAACTTAAAACTGAGTAGATGTTAGCCTTAAGGGCATATCGGACTCAATGGAGATTGACCGAAGGGAAAAGTTGATTAAAATTTAACTCTTGTCAAATCGGTGTCAAAGATTGGGGATTGAGAGGCGAAACCTCAAAGAACAGTGATTTGGCATAATTAGGTCCGTTGCTTAGGCATGAATACCTCCCACTGGTCTTATTCCTACCTGGCCGATTAATTTGTGGTTAGATTCTGTAATATACCCCCATGGATAGTCTAACCAGTTAGGAGTCATCTGGGTCTAAGGTCTACCCTAACTTAGGCTAGATTTTTTTTTATTTGTTTGTTTGTTTGCTTGCTTTTTTATGTTTGTTTTTTTAGACATCTTTGTTATATGGATTACAATTATAATTATTCTAATACATATAGTGATCCATACTTCACACCGACCTCTTTTAACTCAGATATTACCAACCCGGCATAGCATAACTTTAACTAACCAAGTATGCTGGATTGGTCTTATCCAAATCAATATAAGCCCCAGTCCAATATTATGAACAAGACTGGAACAATCATCACCACTCTTCATAGAGTCAGCGTGGATACAACTCTCCCGAGTCATATGGTCAAAAATCTTACCACCATCTACCTTCATATACTTCTTTTCAAAATCAACCTATAGAAAAAAATCAGATTTAGAAAAGAGTTATAAAGCCTTCCTTGAGTCCACACACTAAGGACTCACAAGCCCATCAAGATTTTCAAATCCAAGATTCTTATTTTATTTTTCAATTCCCACCACAAGAAGAAGAACCAATGGACTTAGATAGGAGTATGAAAAACTTGATTCAGTCTGAAAATTATTTTTTTCAATCTCTCAATAGTTTAGAAGCACAAATGAGTCATTTGATCTACATAGTGAAAGATAGAAATGAGAAAACTCTACCTAACACATGTTCGATCATTCCCGATTGCCCTAGCCATATTGATAAGAACGAAGAATCATGGTGTCCTAGAGACTTTAACCAAGAGTCAATTTCATCGCAAAATCTTAAACTTGACCAATATCAACCCATTGACAAATTGGCAAGTTTTTATTTCAATAAAATTGAACTTGAAGATGAATGTCACCCAGACCCACAACTTTGTAATTCAATTCCAATTTTTGAATCTATGTTGACTGCGGTATCCTTACTCAAGTTGGACCCATTTTTCGAACCAACATTGATTCATGTATTCATAGATTTTGAAATTGAATCACTTCTTTTGGATAGTCACATTTCATTGATGGGAAAAGAATGTGAAATTAAATTATTTGATTTGGACTCAACTCTTGAATCAAAATCGACTCTCGAACCACAATTTGATTTTCCCGAGTTAGTAATGGTTCTCAAACCTATCACTCTTGAACCCAAGTCAACCATTTCACCAAGTCACGTTCTTTTTTTGGGCATAGGTATAAACCATGATGATTCCATGACGATTTTTCAAGACTTGTCATGTAAAGGGAATAATTTTCATGATAGAATCTTTCATGATCCTATACATATCAGAGATTATAATTATGTAAATAGAAAAGAGGTTAATAAAGGTGGGTTCCATGAACCATCACATTATTTTGGTTAGGTAGCAACGCTTGGCCAAATCTGACCACCACCAGGCCACCACCTTGAGATAACATTTTCCTATCTTTGCTTCTTTTTCATGTATTTATGCATTCATTCATACATTAAGAACGATGCATGAGATAGGTGTGGGGGAGGGTTCTAACATAACATAGGTTTTCCTTTTATTAAAAAAATTAACATTTTCTTTGCTTTTAAAAACTTTTTGAAAAGAGAAACAATATTTTAACCTTATTTTTATAAGAAATAAATTAATTTTAAGAAATACGAGAATCATAATTAGGATTTCTTATGCTTGGTCAAAATAAGATTATTTATTTGATTTCTAGGGTTAGGAAGAAAATTTGAAAAAGTAATTTAGTCTTGATTTTTATCTTGATGAAATATGTATGTTTTGTACACTTACACACTCAGGGTTCAAAAATAAAGTTTCTTATGCCTTATAACAAAAGAAAAAATATTATTATATATATATATATATATATATATATATATATATATATATATATATATATATCAACAATCCTTTAATTAAGCTGGGTATTTGTGCCTTATAAAGCATAAGTATTCACGCCTAAAAGTGATCCATATAATAAAATCCTTAGTTTTGTGGCCTTGTTTGCTCAAGTCCTTAAGTCCTTGGGGTATTTTCTCATCCAGTGCCCTAAGACCGTCTGATTTCAGTGTCACCGACTAAAAGTGTTGGCCTAAAGGCCCATCATTTTAGTTTTAATGAGGATTAACTCATGTAGTTATAATACTAATGATCTTGTATTTAATAAGTTTCAGATTTTTACCAAGATATTAGTCGGTGTTTAGCTTCAACAAAAGATTCGAAGTCAAGTTTTGAAAGAAGCTAGCACGTGTTGATTCAAGAGCTCATGCTTCAAGATCACATCAAGTACTCAAAGAGGAGTCTAACTCATGGATCAAGTAAAGATGGAGAAGAAGATTTTCTAGAGAAGATTTTCAAGACTTGAGTCCGTGTTTGTAAGTTTAAGATTTTTGTTTTTAGGTCAAAATATATAGAATAGATTAGTTTTGGATTGCTCAAGCTTATTTACACACACACACACAAAACATTTCATGTTAAGTAGTTTTAGTTTTTAGAAAATAACATTTTGGTTTTGAACTTCAAAGAATACATCTTTACGTTTCATGAATAGATTTCATCAAAATAAGTTTACATGGTTTATATGTATATTGGATCTCATCCATATACATTTATGGTTCAAATGTTTAGAAAAATTTATTTTGATATTTCTAGTTCATGATTTCAAGTTTTATATTTATCAAAACTTATTTAGAGCTTATTATCAAAAACAAGTATATTTCATTTTCTGTGTGTATTGGATCATTTTCATACACATTATGCTTCAAAAGTGTTTTAATATCTTATTTTTTATTTGAACAAGTTTTAAAAAAATAGATTTTTCATTTAGAAGTTTGTTTTTGAAAAATACGATTTTCAGTTTAAACTTTAAATTCTATATCACAAAAATAGTTCAAATTATTTGTAATATGTGTTGATTTTTGATCATACATATTTGTACGTCAAAGTGTTTCAACGAACTTATTTTTGTGAATTTTATGGGATTTAAATAAAAATTTTAGGGTTTTACAAGTCCTAGATTTTAAAACCCAGTTTTGGGCTGTTGGCGGTCGACCGACCGGTCGATCGGTCGGTCGACTGACGTGCACAGGACGTACACAAGCCCATGGCCTTAGGGCCGATCAACCGTGCAGTCGACCGATCCAGAGAAGTTGCTATCTAGATCTGGCCCCGGTCGACCGAGCGGTCGACCGACCAAAGAGCTTTGCTCTCTGATTTTGGCCATGATCGACTGAGCAGTCAATCGATAGGGCAATGGCTTGGGTGCGGTTGACCGATAACCCCAAAGGTCTGAAAAATGATCGTTGGCCAGTCGACCGACAGGTCATCTGGCCAGAAAATTGAGCCCAATGTCTAGTTTTCTAAAGCCTTATTTAAAGGGCTGTTTTAGCCAGTTTTGGGTAAGATTTTTACAAGTGTTTTCTAGAGCTCTTTTCATAGAGTTTCTCTTCAAGTTTTAGAGCTTTATTTTCATACCCAAATAGAGTTTTCAAGAGTGATTCTCTTGAGTTTTCAAAAGCTTTTCCTTAAGTTTTTTACCTCCACATCTATCTCATTTTCTCACACAAGCTTGAGCTTTTCATTACTATATCCATCCTCATAGGATCCTTGTTTGTGAGAGTGTTTTATTTATGATCAAGTGAAGTGATCACAACGTGTTCCACCTTTTACTTTGAGGAGTTGTAGAGGTTGCGACCTCGGCGAGCTTGTGGGTTCGCGTGTGTTGTTCTTGCGGGAACAAGTTAGGGACTTGCGGGTCCAAGAGTTCTTGAGGGAGCTCGTTGTAGATGTTGTAGCACCGAGTGATCTTATGAGATCGATTTTAATGGAAATCCTTCATAGTGGTGAAGGCGGGGACGTAGAGCAACTGTGCTCGAACCTCGAAACAAATCTCCCGTGTTTGCGATTGCATATCTCTCTCTCACTTGTGTTTATATCTTGCATGCTTGTATTGTTCATATCTTTATATGTTTGATATACTTGTGCTTAATTGTTATATGCTTGGGATTGTTTGATATCTTGCATGATTGTATTCCTTGTCTAGTTCTTACATGCTTGATATTGTATTTGTACTCACACAAGTATTGACCAAGAGAGCTATAGTAGCACCTCAACTCTTAATTTATAGGAATCTTGAGGAGATAGTCCAGAACCCTTCACCGGGAATTCGGCTTCACTTTTTGGTTATACTTTGTGTGTTAGCAAAATAGTTTTAGTTTACATAATTAGTTATAATTCTGCATTTGTTTAGCATTTGATTAGCACGTCACCTATTCATCCCCCTCTAGGTGACCTACAAGTGGTATCAGAGCTTGGTGCTCTTGATTTGGGTCAACAACCTAGGGTTAAAGTCCTATTTTTGCTAATCACAATATTTACATACACACACATGGATTTTCTTGCACCTCCTATGTTTGACATTCTTAACCTCCAAACTTGTAAAGTTAAGATGTCCATGTACCTAAAAGTCCTAGGTATTCATGTTTATCTTGTCCCCGTTAAAGATTCATATCTTGCAAATGGAAAGCATCTTGAGGCTAATGCAAAATTCATCCATGCTTTAAAGTCTACCCTAAATGACGAATATTTATCTAGAGTTTCTAACTTTGATTCTGCTTTTATAGTATGGAACACTCTTATCTCCCTTAGTGAAAAGAAGCAATATTACATGGGGAGTGACTCAAATGATGGGAGTGCTACTTCTAACATGTGCTATAGGTTCAAGGGGATGACCCCCTTAAGGTAAATTTTGACTCCGAGCTTGATGAAGATGTTGACATGCCATATAATGAGCTTGCATTATTTTGTCAATAACTTCTAAAAAAATATGAATTGTTAAAGAAAGAAAAAGATTCTTTTAAAAATAAATTTAAAATTATTTCAAAAGAAAATGAATATTTGAAAAATCAAGTTAATTTGATTTCTATAGAAAAAGAGATTGTTTTAAAGGAAAATGACTCTTTGAAAAAGAAAATTATTTTGAAAGGAAAAAAAGATTTCTATTTCTAAAAAGAAAAATGATTTTGATTCTTGCCATGTTTCTCATGCTAATAAAGTTGCATCATCTTTTAATAAAAATGAGATTCATGCTTTGCAAAATACAATTGATTGTTTGGGTTCCACTTTGAGCCAATGTGCATTTAATCACAATAGATTGGAATCTATGTTTTGCAAGAAACATATTCCACATATTCATGCACACCACCCATGGCATACTTCTCATGCACACCATGCTCATACACATCACACTCACATGTATACTAGAGTGTACACATGTACACATTGTGGCCGCAAATGCCATCTTGTGAGATTTTGCTTTGATAGATTAAATGATTTAAAATTTGCAAATAAAAATATTTGAGTGCCTATTGCTACTAACCCTCATGGACCCAAAAGGAAAATATGGGTACCGAAATCTCCACCATTTGTGTTTGATATAGGTGTGGGCTCTTACAAGACGTGAGATGATTGGTGCCTTAATAGTAGATGCAATTGAACTTGAAGGACAAACTCATTTCATGCATCGCTATCAAGGAGCTTTGGTGGGAGGACCACCGTGTTTTAGAGAAGTGGATTGGCTACTTCATGTTGGTAACCATTTCATTCTCCACTTTTAAAATATTTTTTTATGTGCTTATATGCTAGTGTAAGTAACCTAGACTTTATCATATGATATTTTGGGCTTATAGTTGAGTTGATTGGTTGCCTAGCTATGCATGTATTTTTGAAAATAATGTTCATATTTTCAAATGGATTTACATACCTATTTCTTTGGATGATTTATATTTTTATATCATTTAGTTAAAGCATATGTTGACTTAAATGTTTATATCATATGTCCATATGCAAATATTATTAAAATTTGTGTTATACATGTATAATTTTTGAGTTACATGCTATACATGTCTTATTTCTTTTGTGTACTCATTTTATGTTTGATTGTACATTGTATATTCTAGTTTTAATGATTCTTACATGATTATATGATATATTATGTTTTAAGAAAAATAATTTCATGTTTGTTTTTTATTTCGAGCTTTATTATTTTATCTTCATGAATGTGGTATTCACATAATTATTGTGCACTCACTTTTTGTTTACTCATGATTTTATTTTTATGAGAATGTGCTTTATAGATTTTGAGTGTTAATTTTTATGTAATTAAGATGTTTCATAAGATATATGATATGGTTTCATGTTTTGAAGGATTTTTAACTAGTTTTTCAAAAACTATTTTAAACTAGTTATCTATTCTTCACTTGGTAGTTTTTTCAATTTATAGTTATCTTCAAAATTTTATTTTTGAAAACTTCAACCCTAAGGGCGGTTGGCTGGGTCACCATGCCTTATATGCTCTTTAATAAAAATATCTTTTAAACATGTACATGATAGGGTAGATGTTATGAGTTATAGACATGATCTTCATGTTATTTCATTTTTGTATACTCATACTAGTTTTTCTTATAAATGTATGCATCAAATTTTAAGTGATATTTCATTTTCACACATACATATATATGATTTCTTGTGCTAAGATTAACAATGTCCATATATGTTTATAGCATAAATTATTTCTTGCTAAGCTTGATTTAGTTCTTAATGTCAATTATTTTTCAATTGGTATCTCTACAAGCTTATGCATTAATTTTGTGACTATTTAAAAAAAAGTTCTTTAAAACTTAAAATGATGTTATAATATTAATGTTTACATACAAGTGGTATATCAACATCTGTTTTGCCAACTACAAGTGGTATCAAAAATTTGTTTTGTTGATTACAAGTAGTTTTAAAATTTATTTTAAGTGGTATCAAAAATTTGTTTTATTCGGTTTTCAAAATTTGTTTGATTTGTATTGCCTATATACAAGGAGATATTAACATCTCCTCCATACATAAATTCATATTGAGTATATTTTACATATTGAGGAGCTTGACCTCTCTTCTTTATGTGATACACGTGTGTAGGGGGAGCTTAACATCTCCGTCTATATATTGTATATTATGCTTATATGGGTTAGGGTTTAGTCATCCTTTCTCTATGTAACGCATGTACGCAGGGTGAGTTAACTGAACGTCTCTCCTCTTAATAAATGTATATCACATATATATATCTTTCTTGTCTTTCTTTACCCCTTTGTTGATGAATTGACAAAAAGGGGAGAAAAATTTAGAGTTTATATATGCATGTTTAGTTGTGTTTATGCATATATGTGTGTGTGTTTATGTTGTTTAGTTTATTTGTTCTTTCATTGAATATCTTTATATTTATTGCTATGCATGAGTTAAGGGAGAGCTTCTATGAAGCTTATCTTTAATCTATGCATATATAACTCCATGAGTTTTGTCATCATCACAAAGAGAGAGATTGTTGGCCCAAAGGTCCATCACTCTAGTTTTGATGATGATTAACTCATGTAGTTATAGTACTAATGATCTTGTGTTTAATAAGTTTCAGATTTTTACTAAGATCTTAGTCAGTGTGTAGCTTCAACAAAAGTTTTGAAGTCAAGTTTTGAAGCTAGCATGTGTTGATTCAAGAGCTCGCGGTTCAAGATCGCATCAAGTACTCAAAGAGGAGTCTAGCTCATGTATCAAGTTTGGATCAAGTCAAGATGGAGAAGAAGATTTTCAAGAGAAGATTTCAAGTTTGTAAGTTTAAAATTTTCAAGACTTGAGTCCGTGTTTGTAAGTTTAAGATTTTTATTTTTAGGTTAAAATGAAAAAGATAGACTAGTTATGGATTGCTCAAGCTCATATACACACACCCAAAACATTTCATGTTAAATATTTTTAGATTTTAGGAAAAATCGTTTTGATTTTGAACTTCAAAGAATACATCTTTCTGTTTCATGAATAGATTTCATCAAAAAAAAGTTTACATGGTTTACGTGTATTGGATCTTAATCGGGGGAAAATCATGCGCAAAAAGGGTCATTTTGAAATCAAGAGTTAAAGTGTGTGT
This sequence comes from Agave tequilana, assembly GCA_038442645.1. Lineage (NCBI taxonomy): Eukaryota > Viridiplantae > Streptophyta > Magnoliopsida > Asparagales > Asparagaceae > Agave > Agave tequilana. The sequence continues at coordinate 39,704 of JAVJIF010024761.1, read as the reverse complement.
TCTTTGGCTTCCTCGATACTTCCGTTATAGCATAGAGGCTAAACGGGTCACATCCACAAGGACATGAAACGATAGAAGCTTTACCGGTATGTTTACGTGTATATGTTAACAGTTCTTCTATGTTTCAAAGAATGAAAAGAAAAGAAAACAAAGAATGAAAATAGAAGGATACAGTGAAAACAAAGATAGAAACATTGAAGAGATGGTATTCATGATTTTTGTATTATTTCTAAAACAAAGTAAAAAGGAAAGAAAATTCATGGCTACTAACTTTTAATGGCTCCACTAACCATGATAACCGCTTAGTGATAGTTGCCACACATGTATCTTGACCATCATTAGTCCTTGATCAAGAGTTTTTCAAAGCATGACCCATAAGATAACTTTCACATTCAAACTCAACAAACAAGAGCAAGTTACAATTAGACCATCAAAATTAAACTAAAGCAAGTATGGAATAAAGTAATGGTAGCTTGTTAGAGAGTTAAATGTTAGAGTGTTAGAATTCATCATCATGAGTCATTAATGGCTCTTGCAAGAGCAAGATCAAGTAGAGGCTATTAAATTCATATGGATTATCAAGTAAGGAGTAAGCAAGTTAATGGTTAGTTGCTATGAGAGAAAAAGTTAAGCATGTAAAGAGTTAGAGAGAAGAAAACCAATAGAGATAAGGAGAGAACCTTTCATAGAATGTCACCTTCCATTACAAGAACCCTAACCTTCATCATGTTCATCTCTTTCTTCCCTATTACATGATCTATAAAGAAAATGAAGAACAAAAGAAAGAAGAAAACTATACTAAACTACACAAATGGAAGAAACTACCACTAAAGACTCTCCTCGCTTCCGTTATGAAAAACCTGGGGTATTATAGGCAAAGGGGGGCATTTGGGAGGCACCATGTAGCCACGCGTCGAAGCTCGACATGTGGCCCCACCAAAAGGCTGCAAAAATGCGGCTTTTACCGCATTTTTGCAGCCCTTCTGGGGCCGTGCCCGCCGCGCCAGGGTGTGCAGCCTCCAGCTACACACTACTCCTTGTACCTCCTGTCGGTTTGTCGAAATTTGCCCCTAGATTTGGCTTATCCAGCTTTCAAAAGTCAATGGCTATATTTGTAAGTTTAAATATCACCAAATGAATGGAATTTTAGGCTTCTTCTTCATTTCATGCCATGGACCTAGAAACATACAAGAGAGGTATTATTAATAGAATTTAATATTAAATAAATGAGAGGATGTGGTATAAATATGCAATTTTAGAGACTAATCATACTCACACACTTATCTTTTGTTCGTCCCAAGCAAAACAGAAAAACTAACTAAGAAAATTATTACGCTACTTTCATAGGTGACGCGATTGCACTGAGCATGTGTAACAATTATTACACTAAAAAAAAATATCAAATTTTAGTATTTTGAAAACGCATTTTGAAATAGAGAAAAGTGTTGAAGTATTTTTGTGAAAATTTATGTGATCCATGGTCATAGGAAAGCTAGAAATTATTTTTCCTTAAACTAAGTCTAAATACAAAATCTTTTTATAAATTAAATGTAAGAATTTATATCTGAATCAATTTTTTATCTTTATAAAAACTCTTAGAAAATATGCACTTTGTGAACTGTGAAGATATTTAGGATATCGACTCTAACTTTCATGCCATTTATTATATCAAATATATTTTTTTTCTTCCCTTAGTTTTCTTAGGCTTTCTAGTTTACCCGGGTTGTGAACCTTTAGCCGGTTACTTCCAAACCAGATGATTTTAGGGAACGAGATGAGAAAATATCCCTCAGGCTTAAGGACTCGAGTAAACGAGGCCACAAAATTAAAGAAGATTATTTTATTTTTGTCCACCGTTTAAGCCATGAATAATCATGCTTCCTGAGGCATAACTACCCAGCTTCAATAAGTGATTTTTATTATCATCATTTTATATATATTATGGCATTTTTAGTATTTGTTTCAATCCTAAAAAATTGTGTAAGTGTGAAGTGCATATATCTAAGGCAAAAAATTCGAGATCAAATTATCTTTCCAATCTTACTTTCTTATCATAAAATTTAAACAAGATCTATTATTTTGACTCGGTTTAAGAATTCATAATTTTAGGTCTTCTTAATTCCTAAGATCCTCTTAATTTTCTTAAAATAAATCAAAATTATTTCTCTTGTTTCAAAAAATTTTGTAAAAAGAAAAGGAAAAGAAAAAGAAAAAAGGGTTTCTATACAAAAGAGAAAATCTAAAAACTTTCTAAAAAGAAGTGTAAAAGAAAGAAAATATAAAACAAACTATGTTAGTAAATCCTCCCCCACACTTATCTCATGCATTGTCCTCAAGGCATCGTGAATGTGTATATGCATGAAACAAATGGAAAGGGAAAAAAATTACCTCATGGTGGTAACTCCGGTGGTGGTCTGATTGGCCCACAAAATGCGGCCCAATCCAAAGATTGTGAATCTCGAAGGAACCTACGATTGACTTCTCTAAATGACCCATTAAAAGAATGATGAAGTGTATGGTCTTTCTTAAAAGATTATCCCCATCCAATTTTCAATTTCCAAAAATAATTTCTGAGTCATTTGTTCAATATCCTTGTCCAACAATGAAGTGTGATTGTGAAAGATGATTGATTTTGTCTCAAACGGGATAGGAACAAATACCTACTTGGGAATATGACTTAGGTCAAGTCGAGATTCAAAAGTGAGAGTCGCAATTGGTTAAAAAATAAGGTCCAAACCAAAAAATGATGTTCACACACTTTCCCCATCAATAAAGTGTGATCATAAGATATTGGTGATTCAATTTCACGGTGTGCTGGTATAGGATTCAAGTTGACTCTGGAATATGAAAAAGATCTGGTAAAGATACCGGAGTCATATTGAATCAAACAGTAAAATAGAATTTTCAACATGAGGTTCAGGATCACATTCATGTTCAATTTCAATTTCAGGAAAGGGGCAACTTGCCAAAATGTCAATGTGACTTTCAAAACTTGGAGTTTGGTCAAGTTCAAATGGGTGTGCTGAAATTGAATCTTGGTTTCCAAAATAACATGATTTTTGGGTCCAATCAATAGGGTTAGGGAATAAGGATTGGTCAAAGGTTGGCAAGAAAGATTTTCCTTATTCTTATTGATCAATTCGCTTATTATTGAGTCTGACCTACAGATAGGCTGGGTAACAAAATTTGGGTCTTAATCATGTCTTCTACTCTTTGAAATCGATTCTTCTTGAAAAGGTGAGTATAGAAGTTGATTTTGAAAATTGTGGTGAAATTGTGAGTCTATCAGATATTGAGTTTCTTGCTCGAACTCACGCAAGAGCTCCATACTCAAGTCCAGGACTGATGGTTGTTCATTTTGAATCGGTGGGACTTGAAAAGTTGAGTATGACTCTTGAAAATTTGGTTGAAAGATTAGTTCAACATGTTTTGAAGAATTTATTGTTGGGATTCAAGCATGGCTTCTATACTCTTCTTTATCTCTAATTTTTCTTCAATTGGTGGTTCAGGAAAATGAGTATGTGAAGCAGAATATGGGAAAGAAGATGGTGGACAAGGTGGTTGAAATTTTGACTCTGGGGAGGCGAATCCTCATTGACTCTATGAAGAGTGAAAATTATTTTGAAAATTTTGATCGTAGAATTAGGGATACAGGTCAATTGAGTTAGACAAACCCAATCTGACATATATGGTTGGTTTATTTTGTACATAGTCGGGTCAGAGTTATCCGAGTCAAATGAGGTCGAGGTGAAAAGTAGATTCATATGGTTGGAAAATTTTTGGTTATATTCTTTTTTATCACAATAATCACAAAAAAGAAAATCAAACAAACAAACAAAAAAGAAAAAAATTAAAAAACAAGCCTATACTAGGGTTGACCTAGACCTAGATGACTCCTAACTGGTTAGACGTTCACAGGGGGTACATTGTAGGAATATGACCACAAGTTAATCGGCCAGGTAGGGGCAAGATTAGTGGGAAGTATCCGTGCCGGAGCAACAAGCCTAATTATGCCAAACTACTGTTCTTCGAGGTTTCGCCTCTCAGTCCCTTAACTCTGACACCGATTTGACAGGAGTCAAATTCTAACAACTTTCTCCTTAGGTCAATCTCTTAAATGAGTTCGAGATGTCCCTAAGGGCCAATGTCTAGCAGATTTTATTTAAGCTTGGGTTGTATGAGTGGGGAGGTGATTTTTGGGCTAAGGGAGCGTAATAACTTCCCCACCTTATATTGTATCAGGTTATGCCCTAAAGTTCAATTCGTGCAAGTGTGCAATATAGACAAGAATGAACACAAAAAAGCGAGTAAATCACTTAAGTATTTATCCTAAGTTATATGCAATGCAATATGTACACCTCCGTCAAGATCACAACAATACAAGAACAAAATACAGTATATTGGAATTGAAATCGATACGTGCCTAGATGTAAATGTCTAAACCATTTTAAAGCATCCAATTTCCGTATTTTAGTTCTTAAATATTGTAGTGTATAGGTAATATAAACAGAAACTAGCAGCAAAATATAGCAATATGAAAGAATTTACCCAACCACACAAAAGCAAGTGCGAATTTCTACGATGCTAAATTTCTAAAAGTTTTGACAAATACACCAAAAAAAAGAAGAAAAGTTAACAAAAACATTAAATCAAACCGTTTCCATCCCAGGCAACGGCGCCAAAATTTGATCAGGAAAAAATCGTGCACAAAAAGTGTCGTTTTAAAATCAAGAGTTAAAGTGTGTGCGTTTTGGCTTCCTCGATACTTTCGTTATAGCATAGAGGCTAAACGGGTCAAATTCACAAGGACAGGAAGCGATAGAAGCTTTACCGATATGTTCACCGTGTGTATGTTATCTTCTATGTTTCAAAGAATGAAAAAAAGAAAAAGAAAACAAGAATGGAAAGAGAAGGATACGGTGAAAATAAAGATAGAAACATTGAAGAGATGGTATTCGTGATTTTTGTATTATTTCTAAAATAAAGTAAAAAGGAAAGAAAATCATGGCTACTGATTGGTATTCAATTTTGCATATTTTACCTCATTATTCCCATGCATTTAGTTAATAAATATATGATTTTTACTCATCTTCTCTATATATTTGCAGGTACACACTCTAATGGAGAGAAAGCCAATAATCACTTTAATTAGCAATAATTAAAGGGATTAAAGCCAAGATCAAGATAAAGCCAAGATTTGAATTTGGATTCAGTTAAGATCCGCGCGCCCAATGAAGAATCCAGAAGGCCACGTGGATAACCACCTTGCAACCAACTCTCAACAAGAAGTTGTTACCAACAGACTTGGATCTGCCGCAGAATCCGGGATTTTGCCGCGCGCGCGCGCGGCAGTTTGGAGTCCGTTGAGATCCAGATTTTGTGCCAACCACTTGGATCTCGAAGCTTCTCTCTGGGGCTATAAATATTGGACCATGGACCTGCGAGCAAAAACTGAACAGAGAAGAGAGAGAGATTAGTGTAAAGCTTTGTAATTTTGTTAGTTTTTCTCTAGGATTTTTGTAGCTCTCTATGATCTTCTTCTCCCTAGAAATCATTGCAAGAGAGAGATTGTAAGAGAGAGAGAGAGCTTGTGTAAGCAAGGGTGACACTTGTGGAGCAAGGATTGATCCATTCTCTTCAACTCTACTTGAGCTTGGTTCTAGTTTAATTGCTTTCTTTACTTGCTTTCTTTAATTCATGCTTTTATTTCCTTGCAATTTTACTTCATGCTTTGCTTTTATTTGTTAATGGCTTGTAGCTAATTCTTTCTCCATGTACTAGCTAACCACTAGCCTTGCCATCTTTACTAACTCATGGGTGATTGCTTTATTTCATCTTGCAAGTTGGATGGTCTTCTCTTCTCCGATGGGTTAAACCACCCTTCATCTACATGAGAAAGTAATTAGATCAACACGCAAGACGAAACCTACGCCGATGGAGTGACAACATGAGGCACGCCTTCACTATCACGGAGTTTAGTAAGTATTGGTAAGGTAGTAAGGTAAGCTAGTCATGGTTTGATTCTTCAAGTTTTCATTCTTTTTAGTGTTAATCCAAATACAAATCCAATCTTGATTTCTTTTCCACTTTCCATCATGAACATATTCATCCATTCTTTCATTTCTTGTTCCATGATTGTTTTATTCTATTAAGCATAGAAGACACTTCGTTTACATTTCTTCACTACGATTCGTAACGCTTCCATCGCTAGCTCTCCCTGAGAATCGACTCGGTATAGCCTTATGCTATAACGGAGATAAGAAAGGATACATCTACTACATTTACATACACCTTTCCCGTCTCAATCAAAATGGCGCCGTTGCCGGGGAGAGCAACGGATTTTCTTTAAAGTGAAGAACTAAACGCATTGTCTTCTCTGTTGCAGGTTACAGGAGAAGAAACAGGAAAATTTTGCTTGCAGTGACATATAAGTGGACCTGGGCCTCTGCTCTCGAAAGCAGAGACCAGGATCCCTCAGTTTTGCCGCGGATTTTGGGTTTTTGCCGCAGATCTGCGGCAATTTTGAGTGAACTACTTACAATTTTTCTGCAGGGGCTCTGATTCTGCAAAATACAGCTACTGCTATAATTGAATTCCTGTATTTTTCACCATATACCTGCTAATTTAATCAACAGTAAAAAATTGGTTGAAATTGTTAAAAATTGTTTAGACATTTGCATTCTAGGCACGTGTCTTTCAATTTCATTTACTTTTACTGTTGAAGAGTGCTGGAGGCAAGGTACGTTTTGCATTGCATGTAGACTAGGAATCATCTCTTGCTTGATTTTCATGTTTTGAGTGTATCCTAGCTATATTTTTGTACACTTGCACAATTCATTTTTAAGGGCATAACCCATAAATAAGATAAGGTGGGGAGTTCATTACCCTTCCCTTAGCCCGAAAACCACAATCCAAGCACTCACTAACCCAAGCCTAATTTAATAAAATTTGATAGACGTTGGCCCTAGGGACATCTCGGACTCATTTAGGAGATTATCCTAAGGGGGAAAAGTGTTGGAAATAGACTCTAGCAAAATCAGTGTCTAGGAAAGGGATTGAGGGCCGAAAGCCCGAAGGTTGCTGGTTACTTAATTAAGGAACGTCTCTGACGGAAAACCTCCCACCAACCTTGCCCTTCCCTGGCTGATTAACTTGTGGTCTACGTCTACACTAAACCTCCCGTGGACGATCTAATCAGTTAGGAGTCGTCTAGGTCTAGGCCAACCATTCTTTTGGCTTGGTTTTGATTTTTTTTCTTTTCTTTTTGTTTGTTGTTTGATTTTTCTTTTTTTTTTGTTTGTGATTTTTTTTTTTGTGATATGGCATTCAACAATTCTTTCCATTCTAATAATAATCCATATTTCACACCATATTCGGATAATTCCAACCCGGTGTTTTACAATATGCACCAACCAAATACACCGGGTTGGCCTTATCCGAATCAATATGACCCATACCCCCCATCTAATAATTATAATTTCCATAATGATTTCAACTCGTCACAGAGTCAATGGGGATTCCAGTCCCCCGAGTTTAATTATCAACCTCCTTGTCCACCATATCCACCTAGTTCACCGTATCCACAGTATTCATTTCCCAACTCCGCTTCATATACTCCTTTTTCTGAACCACCAATGGAAGAAAAATCTGAGTTACTAAGGAGTATAGAAGCCAATCTTCAAAGGATCGAGCAACAACTTCAAGAAACATTTGCCCCTCCAATTCCACAGTATTTTCAAGAGTCTTACTCAGTTCCACCTCTTCATAATAAACAACCATTTGTCATGGAAACGAGCAAAGATCTCTTGTGTGAGTCCACTCTTCCATCACCACACATTTTTGACTCACACTATTCATAAAATTTCCAAATTCAAGATTCCTATACTCCCATTCTAGAGCAACCATTTGAAGAAACATCAAGTCTAGAAAAGAGTATAGACATCTTGCAGGAGTCTCTGTTACAATCTCAAAAATCACATGCCGAGTCTGTCAATAGGTTGGAAGAACAATTGAGTCAATTGGTTAACATTCATAGGAATGAGGAAACTTTATCTTATCAACCTTTGACCAATTCAACTATGCCAAACCCTATTGATATGACCCAAGACTCTTGTCATTTTGGAAATCAAGATTCAATTTCAGCACACTCACCTGAACTCGTCCAAACTTCAGATCCCATTGACATTTTGGCAAGTTTTCCTTTTACTGAAATTGAACTTGAACAAGAACATGATCCTGAACTTCCACTTGATGATTCAATTCTACTTCCTGATTCAATTATGACTTCGGTGTCTTCACATAAATTCACTTCATTTCCCGAGTCATTATTGAATCCAGTACCCATCCATTGTGAAATTGAATCACCAATCTTCCTTGATGATCATATTGAACTTGACCAATTCATTGCTTTTGAAAATCCCATTGATAAATTGGCAAGTTCTCATTTTTGTGGAATTGAACTACATGAGGAATGTGATCTTGAACTCCAACTTAGTGATTCAATTCTTTTTCCTGATTCAATAATGACTCCGGTATCTTTACCTGACATCAATCTTTTTCCAGAGTCAACTTTGGATCCTGTCCCAATTCATAATGAAATTGAATCACCCATCCTTGAGGATCATCTTGAACTTGACCAATTATACACTTCTGAAAATCCCATTGACAAATTGGCAAGTTCTTCATTTTTTGATATTGAACTCAATGTGGAATGTGACTTTGACCCTCAAGTTTGTGATTTAGTTCAAATACCTGAATCATTATTAACTCCTGTTTTGTTACCCAATTTGAGTAACATTTTAGAGTCAGTTTTGATTCCCAACCCTCCAGAACTTGAATCACTAATCTTAGTTAGTCACATTCCATCTGGGGGAAATGATTGTGGATTTGAGCTTCATTTTTTTGACTTGGACCCAATTCATGAACTCACTTCGACTCCTGAACCTTTACTTGACTTCAGTCACCTTCCTGAGTCAGTGTTAGTTTCTGTCCATTCCGAGTCCAAGTTAACCATTCTATCATTTCATAATCCATTCTGGGACAAGGTAGTTGACAAATTTGACTCAGAAATTTATTATGGAAAATGGAAGTTAGATGGGGTCACATTGTTAATAAAATTCACACATGCATATATCATTCTTGTGGGTCATATTCCTGATATTTCTGGTGGGTTCCTCAAAACCCAACGTAATAATGATTGGGCCATGTTTCGTGGACCAATCAGACCGCCGCCGGAACCACCACCTTATGGTAATATTTCTCTTTCCTTACTAACTTAGAGTTTTTAGATTTTCTTTCTTTTACACTTCTTTTAGAAATTAATAAAAAAAAGAAATAAAATAAAGGAGGGATTTTTATGCTATAAGGAATTTCCACACTTTCCAAATTCAAAATTTTTCTAAATTCCTAGGTTTCCTCATATTCAAAGTCCCTAGGGTCAAAGCTATTTTCAAAACTTCCAATTCCCTAGGGTAAATTCGTTTTTAACCTAGGGATAGAAATGGGATTCTAAAAAGTCCTTTCCCTTCTATAAATAGCCCTCTTCCACACACTTCTTCCCTCACACGAGAAAAACCTCCTCAGATCTGTAAAAGTCTCTCAAAGCGCCGCCTCGGCAACTTTTCCCTTCATCAGAACCTCCCTGTTTACCGCGTTCCAGCGACTCCAGCCGCGCCTCTGCGGCTTTCCTGCAGCATCCTGAGCGCCGCTAAAGTCTGCTCCGATCGATTTCACAAGCTTACAGTCGATCTGGTGCTACCTCCTCATTCAGAGCTTTCTGAACCCACTGCAGAGACCAAATTTCTTCCCCCCACGAATTCCGGGGGTGGTTCGAATTCTCAATCTCTTCTTTTTACCGCTTTGATCTTAAATTCATAGTATGGCACCATCAATTTTTGTTGAGAAAGATTTTGGGCGGATTTTATGTGATGTGAATGGTTATGGGCATGTATTTTTAGAGAGAATTAGGGTAAGGAATTGGTATTCACTAGTGTACGACAACACTGAGACTGATGCATTTTATTGTCCCGAACTGGTGACCATGTTTTACACGCATCTTGACCAAGCATCGATTGATCCACACATGTACCAGTTCACTGTACACATGCCCACAGGAGACCTACTTGTCACGCTTCCTCTCCTTGAGGAAATCACCTCTGTCCCATCCATCACACAACACAGCGAGCCTCTCCCTTTGATTGATTATATGACTGTTATGGGGGCTCGTTGTACTGAGCAGGATCGTGGGCTCAAAGCCAGTACGATATTTAGAAATGTTCATTGCGTTGGACGTTGGATCCAACGCAACATTCTAGGGCTTGACCACACCTCCTCTTTCAACAGACCAGTGTTGCAAATTATACATGATTTAATGACTCGTCAACACTCGGTTTGTTTGAATAAGGTCATCTTCCATGCACTGATAGCCAACTCTTCACGCACACGAGGTGCCAAATACTCTCACCCAATCCTGATTACACGTTTGTGTAGGACTTTCCTACCAGACGATGTTTTTGATTCATTCGATCGAGTGTTTGTTGCACCCGAGAGACCTACCAGTTCGTACAATAGTTGTTTGCATGCGATCTGGACACCTACTGTTCAGCCCGAGGATGTACCGGTAGAGTCCTCCTCTGAGGAGAGTTTTGATGCAGAGGATGAACCTGAGTTTTGGAGGCAGGACCCCCCACATGCTACACATGCCTTCATGTCCTCCATCTGGAAGGGCATGAAGAAGATTTTTAGGGGTCAAGTGAGGCTGAGGAAGAAGATGGAGGAACAATCCTCCAGGTTAGAGGAGCAATCCTCTAGGTTAGAGGGCATTGAGGCGAGGTTGAGGAGGACACAGTCGGCAGGACCCAGAACTACTGCGGGTCCAAAGAGGAGGAGGGAGTGACTTTTTACCTTACCTATTTCATGCATCATTTTTATCTTGCATACATTGAGGACAATGCATGAGATAGGTATGGGGGGGTATGTACTAACATAGGACTTTTTATTTTCTTTATAGGATTTTTATTTTTTTTAGGATTTTCATTTTTTAGGTCTTCCATTTTATTTTTAGATTTTATCTTTTTTCTAGATTTTCCACTTTCTTTTTAGATTTTACCTTTTCTTTTAGAAAAATTAAAAATATATATATAAAAAAAAACTTTTTGAAAAAAGAGACAAATTTTTGATCTATTTTTAAGAAAATTAAGATGTATCTTAGAAATTAAGAAAGCCTTAATTATGACATCTTAAACCTAGTTGAAATAATAGATCTTGTTTGAAATTATAGGCTAAGTAAGTAAAATTGGGGAGATATTTTTATCTTGAATTTTTTGCCTTAGATAATATGCACTTTACACTTACACATTTTTGGGATGGAAACAAAGACCTAAAATGCCATAAATAAAGAAAAATATAAAAAAAAGAAAAAGAAAAAAAGAAATAAAACATCACTTATTAAGCTGGATAATTATGCCTCAAGAAGCATAATTATTCACGCCTAATGGTGATCAAAAAGAATAATCCCCCTTAGTTTTGTGGCCTTTTTCACTCGAGTCCTTAAACCCGAGGGATGTTTTCTCATCTGGTGCCCTAAGACCGTCTGGTTTGGGAGTCATCGGTTATACGCTCGCTACATGGGTGAACTAGAAAGCCTAAGAAAGCTAAGGGAAGAAAAAAAAAAAAATAAATAAAATAAATAAATGGCTTTATGGTTAGAGTTGAAATCCCAGAAATTTTCACTGAACACGGTGTGCATATTATCTAGGTTTTATGAGAGATAAAATATTCAATCCATTTTGAATTCTTACCTTAATTGAAGACAAGATCTTACATGGAGACTAAGTTTAAGAAAGAATGATTATAGGTGGACTTATGACCTAAGATCACTTATATTTTTGCAAAAATAGTTCGTAAACATGTCTCTTGTTCAAAATGCGTTTTCAAAATACTAACATTTGTCTTCTTTCTTTATGGATTTTGTGGGTGTAATCCGCTGAAAACCCTCAGGAGACAACACTCCTCCTCTAGGGTAACTTAGAGGTTTAACGGCTTGTTGCACATGCTCAGTGCAATCGCGTCACCTGCGAAAGTGGTGTAATAAAATTGGTAGTTAGGATTTTCTTTTCTTTTTCTTTGTTTTTGCTCGGGACGAGCAAAAGAATAAGTGTGGGAGTGTGATTGGTATTCAATTTTGCATATTTTACCTCATTATTCCCATGCATTTAGTTAATAAATATATGATTTTTACTCATTTTCTCTATATATTTGCAGGTACACACTCTAATGGAGAGAAAGCCAATAATCACTTTAATTAGCAATAATTAAAGGGATTAAAGCCAAGATCAAGATAAAGCCAAGATTTGAATTTGGATTCAGTTAAGATCCGCGCGCCCAATGAAGAATCCAGAAGGCCACGTGGATAACCACCTCGCAACCAACTCTCAACAAGAAGTTGTTACCCAACAGACTTGGATCTGCCGCAGAATCTGGGATTTTGCGCGCGCGCGCGGCAGTTTGGAGTCCGTTGAGATCCAGATTTTGTGCCAACCACCTGGATCTCGAAGCTTCTCTCTGGGGCTATAAATATTGGACCATGGACCTGCGAGCAAAAACTGAACAGAGAAGAGAGAGAGATTAGTGTAAAGCTTTGTAATTTTGTTAGTTTTTCTCTAGGATTTTTGTAGCTCTCTATGATCTTCTTCTCCCTAGAAATCATTGCAAGAGAGAGATTGTAAGAGAGAGAGAGCTTGTGTAAGCAAGGGTGACACTTGTGGAGCAAGGATTGATCCATTCTCTTCAACTCTACTTGAGCTTGGTTCTAGTTTAATTGCTTTCTTTACTTGCTTTCTTTAATTCATGCTTTTATTTCCTTGCAATTTTACTTCATGCTTTGCTTTTATTTGTTAATGGCTTGTAGCTAATTCTTTCTCCATGTACTAGCTAACCACTAGCCTTGCCATCTTCACTAACTCATGGGTGATTGCTTTATTTCATCTTGCAAGTTGGATGGTCTTCTCTTCTCCGATGGGTTAAACCACCCTTCATCTACATGAGAAAGTAATTAGATCAACACGCAAGACGAAACCTACGCCGATGGAGTGACAACATGAGGCACGCCTTCACTATCACGGAGTTTAGTAAGTATTGGTAAGGTAGTAAGGTAAGCTAGTCATGGTTTGATTCTTCAAGTTTTCATTCTTTTTAGTGTTAATCCAAATACAAATCAAATCTTGATTTCTTTTCCACTTTCCATCATGAACATATTCATCCATTCTTTCATTTCTTGTTCCATGATTATTTTATTCTATTAAGCATAGAAGACACTTCGTTTACATTTCTTCACTACGATTCGTAACGCTTCCATCGCTAGCTCTCCCTGAGAATCGACTCGGTATAGCCTTATGCTATAACGGAGATAAGAAAGGATACATCTACTACATTTACATACACCTTTCCCGTCTCAATCAAAATGATGTCACTGCTATGCAAAATTTGCTGTTTCTTCAACCTGTAACCTGCAACAGAGAAGAGACTTCGTATTACTAACTACTAATGGCTACAACTACTAATGGCTCCACTAACCATACTAATCTCTTAGTGATAGTTGCCACACATGTATCTTGGCCATCACTAGTCTTTGATTCAAGAGCTTTTCAAAGCTTGACCCATAAGATAACTTTCATATTCAAACTCAACAAATAAGAACAAGTTACAATTAAACCATCAAAATTAAACTAGAACAAGCATGGAATAAAGTAATGGTAACTTGTTAGAGAGTTAGATGTTAGAGTGTTAGAATCCATCATCATGAGTCATTAATGGTTCTTGCAAGAGCAAGACAAAGTAGAGGCTATGAGATTCATGTAGATTATCAAGTAAGAAGTAAGCAAGTTAGTGGTTAGTGGATAGTTGCTATGAGAGAAAAAGCAAAGTATGTAAAGAGTTTGAGAGAAGAAAACTAATAGAGATAAGGAGAGAACCTTTCATAGAATGTCACCTTCCATTACAAGAACCCTAACCTTCATCCTATGCATCTCTCTCTTCCCTATTACATGATCTACAAAGGAAATGAAAAACAAAAGAAAGAAGAAAACTACACTAAACTACACAAATGGGAGAAACTACCCCTAAAGAATCAAGTGTAGCTCACTAATTGTATAAGTATAAACACAAGTTTTAATTAAACTCTCCTCCCTTCTATTTTGAAAAACCTGGGGTATTTATAGGCAAAGGGGGGCACCAGGGAGGCATCACGCGGCCATGCGTCGAAGTTCGACATGTGGCCTCACCAAAAGGCTGCTGAAACGCGGCTTTTTGTCGCATTTTCGCGGCCCTTTTGGGGTTGTGTGCGCCGCTCCTTATACCTCCTGTCGGTTTGTCAAAATTCGCTCCCAGATTTGGCAGATCCATCTTCCAAAAGTCAATAACTATATTTGTAGGCTTTAAATATCACCAAATGAATGGGATTTTGGGCTTCTTCATTCATGCCATGGACCTAGAAACATACAAGAGAGGTAATATTAACAGAATTTAATATTGAATAAATATGAAAATGTGGTATGAAATATACAATTTTAGAGACTAATCAGATCTCATCCATATACATTGATGGTTCAAATATTTTGAAAAACTTAATTTGATGTTTCTAGTTCATGGTCCCAAGTTTTGTATTTATCAAAACTTATTTAGAGCTTATTATTAAAAATAAGTATATTTCATCTTCTATGTGTATTGGATCATTTCCATACACACTATGCTTCAAATATGTTTTAATATCTTGTTTTTATATTTGATCAAGTTTTGAAAAAATAGATTTTTCATTTAGAAGTTTGTTTTGAAAAATACAGCTTTTAGTTTAAGCTTTAACTTCTATATCACAAAAATTGTTCAAATTATTTGTATTATGTGTTAATTTTTGATCACACATAATTGTACTTCAAAGTGTTTCAATGAACTTATTTTTGTGAATTTTATGGGATTTAAATAAATTTTTTAGGGTTTTACAAGTCCCAGATTTCAATTTTGGGTTGCTGGCGGTCGATCAACTGGTCAACCGAACCAGTTCTCGGTCGATCGGTCGATCGACCGACATGCACAGTATGTGCATAAGCCCATGGCCTTAGGGCCGTTCGACCATGCGGTCAACCGATCCAGAGAAGTTGCTCTCTGGATCTGGCCCTGGTCGACCAAGCAGTCGACCAACCAAAGAGCATTTGAGAAATATAAATTGAATTTTCTTTATTTAGTCTTTCATTTTCCTTTGTTAAAACTTTATTTTCAATCTTTTCATTCTTGAGATCATCATATAATTTATGAAATGTATCTAATAATTCAGCATATTCTTGTACCTCATCTTCTTGAGCCATCAAACAAACATTGGCAGTATCAGTGGCTTCTTCTTCGTCTGAGGAAGATGAATCACTATTCTCCCAAGTTGCATAATAATCTTTCTTCTTTTTGTTGAATTTTTTGAACTTGAAGTTCCCTTTGTATTTTAGCAATGGGCAATCCTTCGTTATATAACTCGTTTTATTACAATTAAAATAAGTAGGATTAAACTTATCTTGTTTCAAGAACTTTCTGAATTTTCTTGAGAGCATTGCCATCTTCTCTTCATCATCATCTGAATTGTCCATATCGGAGGATGTATGGAAGGCAAGTACTTTCTTCTTGGATTGAGGTTGTTGTTCATCCTTTTTCCTATCTTCAAGTTGAACTTCATATACCATTAAATTACCAATAAGGTTTTCTAATGACATTGTTGAAAGATCATTTGCTTCTTCTATTGCAGTGATTTTTTTCTCCCAATCTGATGTGAGTGCACGAAGAATCTTTCTAACTTTTTCAACTTGAGTGTATTCCTTTTCAAGGGCTACTAAGAAATTTGTAATGTCGGTGAATTTTATAATCATTTCTGAAATGGTTTCATTCTCCTTCATTTTGAAGACTTCAAACCTGTGAACAAGAACAGAAATTTTAAATTCTTTAATTTTATTTGTACTTTCATGTGTTACCTATAAAATCTGCCATATTTGATTTGTAGATTTGACCGTTGACACAGAATTGAATTCTTCTTTGTTCAAGGCATAGAAAGCGCGTTCATTGCTTTGGCATCAAGATTTATATACTTCTTTTGTTCTTGACTCCACGCATTGTAATTGGTGGTCAGCTTGGTGTATGGTGCTTCTACTATGTTTCATAGTTCATAGTTGAGTGATTGCAAGTAGATCATCATTCTACACTTTCAGTAGTTGTAATTTGATCCATCAAATAATGGTGGACGTTGTGTAGAATGTCCTTCTCTGAATTGTGATGAAGAAAACTCCGTTGCCATCCTTGAACACTGTATGCAGGGCTCTCTGATACCAAATAGAGAATCTATAAATAATGGCAACATAAATACTAAAACAAAGATGAATAGCATTTAAATAAAATACTTGCAAGAAAAGAAAAATGTATAAAATAAATCTCAAAAAATGCAAATGCAAACACGAGAGATTTTATCATGGTTCGGTCCTCGTGACCTACGTCCAGTCCCTAAGCAACCCGCTTGAGATTTTTCTTATCCTGATTTTGATACACTCAAAATTAATTCCTTATCCTGATTTTGATATACCCAATATCAATTCCTTGTACACCACTTGATAAAATACCCTTTGTCAAATCTGTACAGCTCTTCTCTACACCAAGAAGATACTTTTTTGTACAACTTTTCTCTACACCAAGAAGATATTCTCTTATACAACTCTTCTCTTTGATTGATTACAAAGTATCCTATAAGCCTTGAAACTTGTATGTGATCGTGAACAAGGTCTCTTATAGGTGGACTCTCAGAATTCTTCACAAAAGAATAGAAATTGTGTGAAGAAATGAAAGTGGAAACTAGTTTTCTGAAAAACAAAATTTTCAATAGAGTTTTGAACAGGAAACTAATAATTTAAATTGGTGAATTCATCCTAAGACAACATCCCTATTTATAGGTAAAATCAATGGTCAGTTAGGGAAGTTATCAACTCAAATTTGAAAATTAGAATGTTGGATAAAATACCAGAAAATCAATAACAAATAACAGTCAGAAACTATAGTTAGTCGACTAGGATATGAAAGTAGTCGACTAGTATAAGAATCAAGTCGACTATAGAAGGCAGACACAGAATGATAAGTCTCTGAAAACTAATATTAGTCGACCAGCAGAGAAGGTAAGTCGACTAATGTTGGCTACAGTTAATAAACAGAGAACTGATATTTTTCTGTGGAGAGACTTAGTTGACTATATAACATAGCAAGTCGACTAGAGGATATGTTAGTCAACTATAGAAAGGGGTTAGTCGACTATAAGACTATTTTTTGTGTTTGATTAAGGCTTTTAACAATCTATTAAAAATACACAAAAATAGTAAATATCCTTGAATAATCTTGAGCAATTAGAACTCAGCACTAGCTTTTGAGATAGAGCTCCAATGCATCTGCATCACAAATGTTATCATCAAAATCTAAGTTCCAACATCATCCACAATCAAATTTCAGTTTTTGAAAAAATCAATTTCTTTCTGCACAGGATTTCGGCTGCGTGGCCGAAAACTTGGCTGCTCAGCCGAACTCTGTATTGGTTTGGGGTTGGAATTCTTGTAGTCTGTAGCAGAAAATATTTGCATATTACATCTACAGACTAAATTTAAATTAGAATAGTAATAAATGTCGTTGATATTGATAAAAAAACACACTCCCTGACAACGGCGCAAAAAACTTGATGTATGCGAATTGAAAAGTGCACCAATCATGTAGCAAGTAATATGCCAGTGAGTAGAGTATCGTCCCATGAACATTGTATTTATCAAATACCAACTAATCGTTCCTAGTTCTATTTGAAAAGATCAATGATGATGATGAGCGAATTAAACTAGATAAACTAACTATTCCTAACTGAAAGCAAAGTATTTTTTGTTTTGTTTTGATGAGAATAAGGTAAGGCAATTGATTTCAGTAGATAATATTGGATATAGGTCAAGTATTAGTGTTAGCCATTCATCTACACATGTTAACAATCAAAGATCGCAAAATTAATGAATAATTTTTCTTAAACAATATCAATTCTATCTTTTAAATCTAGAACCTACTGTCTCTTGATCTAGTAGGTTTACTAGTAAAAGAAGCATTAAGCATAAAAGATCTAACAAAAGATTGCACAATCTCTTACGCCTCAACTTGTCGAGATGTGGTTCCTAATTCTTATAATGCTACACTAAATTATCTCATTTTGGTCTCAATTTCATCATCTAAACAATTGTGTCCATCAATTGATAAACATGAAAACCATATTAGGAACTTAACATGCATGTAGATTTATGAGGCTAACCCTAATTACTAGCCTATATCTTCATATAATCTACTTCCATCAAAACCTTACTAAAAGAAATTAGTTCATATCTAAGAAATTGAAAAACATCAAATAATAAAGAGAAAACATTATGCAAAAATTAAATAACGAGAGAAAGGGAAGAAAGCAACTATAAAGAAGCCCTTGAGAAGTGTTTCCTTACGATTCTTCTTCACAAAAACTCAGAGATTTAATGGCAGCTGACAAAATTTTTATTAATTAAAAATTAGAATTCAATAGAGAGGAAATTGCTTCTTGAATACAAGAGTTTGTCATGCTTTTATAGGCTACAGAGACCTTCTCTAACCCTAACCGACTTCGCAGAGTCGTTTCGGAAATTAATACAAATTTCCACAAAAATTACGTCAATGATAACCGCCATAACTTAGCTACGCAGCCGAAAAGTTGATTACGCAACCAAGTTTCCAACTGTATTGATCTCCGCTTTTGACCCTGAGTTGACTGATGCGCTGGTGTTCCTTGTTGACTGGTCAACGGCTACCTAGCCAAAATAGAGGCTTCTCAGCCGAACTCTTGGTCCTTTATTTTCCCAGATTTTTGTGCCATCTCTGGTTTTTCATGTAGACTCTGCTGAGATGTTCCAGTTCTTTCTTGGGTCTCAAGTTTTGCATCCTCCTCTTCACTTGATACATCGATAATAATTTTCTCTCTTTTTTCTAAATTGTGCTCTTGACCTAATATCTGCAAAATATACTCAAGAAATACCAATGTAGAATTAAATGTTGCAAATAATAGGTATAAAAGTGATGCAGGTGCTGCGGCAGGAGCTGTCCCAAGCTCGGGAGGAGATGGAGGACTCAGAGCTGGAAAAGAAAGACTCTGAGCTTCATGCGGCTTTTAAAGGGCTGGAAGCCACAAATTGGCTCGCTGAAGGTGTCAAGGTTGAGCTCGAGTATGAGTGGATCGTCTTCTAGGTTAAGAAGGATGGTCTCCTGTGTGAGTTGAAGCAGGCGTTTGTTGATAAGACAGAGGAAGAGAAGCAGGCGAAAGAGGACGTGGCAAGACTGTAAACTGAGATCAAGGTCTTCAAGCTCATGAGGTACTGAGATGAGTATAACGATGGGACTCAAGGAAAACCCCTGAGATACCCTCTCGAGGTTAGGAGCCTCCGCACCGACCAAAGAATGGTGGAAGTCTTTGGCCCTATGCTCTTTCAATTCCCGACGCCTCTGCCACGGCTACGGTGGTTAGAGCTTCTCGAGATCCTCTAGCCAGTAAAGCTTCTACTGAGGATCAGTCGACTAAAGCCTATCGGACTCCTAGGCGGATCCTGTTTATGGAACTACTGAGGCACCTCAAGTCATTACGAGTGTTTGAGTGAATCCGTGTCTTAGAGGTTGCCTTTCGTAATTTTTTGACAATGAAGAAATTTTATTCAATGTTTTTTTTTTTTTTGAACTTTGATTTGCATCCATTGTTGGTTGTACTTTGATGAGTCTGTGGAGGCCATTTGGGTATATCTTGAGCGCTGACTGGGCCTATGGCCACTACCTGAGGAGTGGCAGCCATTCATCTTACAGGGATTACTCGGGACGCTAATGGATGCATGCTCCAAATCTTGGAGGCCATGAGAGGGGTGGATCTGCGGGTGTCATGCTTATTGAGGAACTGATCGGGGTAAAACCGCGCACAAAAAGTGTATGTTTTGAAATCGGTATTTAAAGTGTGTGCTTTGGGTTCCACGATACTTCCGTTATAGCATAGAGGCTAAAACGAGTTGAATCCATAAGGACGGGAGGCGATAGAAGCTTTACCGGTTGATTCACGTGTGTTTTAAAAATTCTTCAAAGTTTTAAAGAATGAAAAGAAAGAAAGCAAAGAATGGAAAAGAGAAGTACGGTGAAAACAAAGAAGTGGAAAACATAGAAAAGAATGATTTTTGTAGTTTTTAGAATATTTCTAAAATAAGTGAAAAAGAAAGAAAACTCACGGCTACTAACTACTAATGACTCCAATAACCTCTTAGTGATAATTGCCTCACATGTATCATTGGCCATCACTAGTCTTTGGGTCAAGAGCTATTCAAAGCATGACCCATATGTAACTCATCACAATCTAACTCTACAAAACAAGTGCAAGCTACACTTAAATCATTAAAACCCAATAAGAGCAAGCATGAAATAAAGTAATGTTAGCTTGTTAGAGAGTTAGGAAGTTAGAGTGTTAGATCCATCATCATGAGCCATCAATGGCTCTTGCAAGAGCAAGGCAAAGTAGAGGCTATTAGATTCATATGGATTATCATCAAAAAAGTTAGACTAGTTGGTGGTTAGTAGTTAGTTGCCATGAGAGAAAAGATTAGCTAAACATGTAAAAGAAGTTAGATAGAAAACAAAGAGAGGTAAAGAGAGCACCTTTCATAGCTTGTCACCTTCTATTACAAGCACTCTTGAATTTCACTTATGTATCACTCTTTCTCCTAATACAAGATCTAAAATAAACGGAAAATACAAAGAGGAAGAAGAAGAACTAACCTAACCTAAACTAAACTACAACATGAAATGAAAAACTACCCTAAACTCTGTATATCTTCCTAAAGGAGACCCCAGGGGGGTATTTATAGGCACCAGGGGAAGGGGAACTGTATGGAGCCGCGCGCAGAATCTCGGCGCGCGGCTTCACAGGATTACCGCGGAAACACGACATTTGCCGCGTTTTCGCGGCCGCGTGCCGCCTGCTGCGCGCTGCCCAATTGTCTCCCTGTCAGTTTCTGCTCCCGGTTTCTGGTTTGCAGCCCCTGATTTTGACAGAATCAGCCTTCTAGGTCAACGGCTATCTTAATAGGCCTTTAATCACCAAATAAATGGTGATTTAGGGTCTTCTTCTTCATTGCACACGATGGACATGTTGGCCCAAAGGCCTTCCACTCTAGTTTTGATGATGATTAACTCATGTAGTTATGTGTACTAATAATCTTGTGATTTTAGTTTCAGATTATTAATCAAGATGTTAGTAGGTGATTAGCTTCAACAAAGATGGTTTGGAAGCTTTCACATAGTGATTCAAGAGCCCGAGCGTCAAAGTTCATATTTAGCACTCGTTAGAGTCAAGCTCGGTGGATCGAGTTTTGGATCGAGTCGGCTTGGAGACGGCACTCTACAAGAAGACTTCGGTACAATAGTTTTTAGTTTGTTTAGATCCATTTGTAAAGATTAGAATAGTATGATATGCTCAAGTTCATAATACACACACGTTTTATATTTTGGATTCGGTATTTCGGTTTTGGTTTAACCGATCTTGGTTTCATGAATAGTTAGATCAAAACAAGTTTAAATGGTTTTATGTAAAGTAGATTCATTCTATATACATGCATGCTTAACTTCCTAAATAAACTTAGTTTGACTTACCTATTCATGTGTTTTAAGTTTTGTGTTTTTAACAAAACATATTTTTGAATGAAAAGTCAAAAACATGAAAATATATATGTTTCTTGTATATTGGATTTCTATCCATATGCAACATGCTTCAAATGTGTTTTAGTATCATGTTTTTGTATTTTAATGAGTTTTGGAAAAATCAAATTTCCTATTGAAAAAATCCAAGTTTGGAAAAATACAGGTTTTGGTTTTCGGCAATATTTCCATAACACAAAAATGGTTCAAAATGTTTGAAATTTGTGTTGAAATTTTTAACACAAGTTTGTATTTCAATGTAAAATGATAAAACTATTTTTGTGGATTTTTAGAAGATTTATGGAAATTTTTAGAATTAAAAATAATAAGTTTTTCTGTCCCAGAACTGCTTATGCCAGGCTCTGTCGGTCGACCGTGGTCGACCTATGTGCACCAAACGTGCACGCTGGCCTGCCTATTAAGCCGGTCGACCGAGCGGTCGACCGACTGTGAGCAACCCACTCTCGGGTTTGCTCCGGTCGACCAAACGATCGACCGGCCAGAGAGCCTTGCTCTCTGGTTCAGGGCACGGTCGACCGGGCGGTCGACCGGTAGCAGCTAGCGGTCAAAAATTGACCGTTGGCCGGTCGATCGGCCGGTCGACCGGAAGGTCAAATCTGCCTAAAATAGCTGCTAACGGCTAGTTTTGAAAAGGGGCTATATATACCCCATTGAAAAGAGGTTTTCTCCAAGAATTTTTTGTGCTAATATTTTCATACTCTCCAGTGTTTTCACAGCAATCAAAAGAAGTTTTTGGGCTTAAATCTTTACAATCTATTTGGTATTTTTCTAGGGTTTGGAAAATCAAAGAAAAGTGTTTTTGGGAAAAGAGTTTTTGATTCAACTTCTATATCTTGATTTCAGTTTTTCCCAAGGATTTTCTTTGAGTATTTGTTTTTCATTCCTTTGATTTTCTCCACACTTAAGCTACATCTACTATCCTATTCTATAGGGTCTTTGTGTTTGTGGGAAAAAGAGATTGGTTTGTGATCTTTTGATCACCAAGTTGTAAACCCTATTTTTGCTTGGCTTTGTACCTTTCCCTCATAGTGTTGAGGAGGTTGTGCAAGTGGGTTGCATCCCTCTAGTTGAGAGGTGATCCTTGTGTAGCTTTGTGCTTATCCCTCAAGTTGTGAGGTGATTATTTTGGTTGGCTTGGTGCTTTGCCTCTAGTGAGAGGTTGTGGTTGTAAAGAGAGGAGTTGGTTACTCCTAGTTATTGTATTGCCCCAAATCCTCGGTGGAGGTTCCTTGTGTGGGAGTCCTTTGTGGACAAGCTAGTGGATTCGAAATTCTTCTGGGTGAAGGCGGGGATGTAGAGCTGGGTGCTCGAACCTCGAAACAAATCTCGTTGTTTGCGCTTGATCCATTGACCCTTACTCTCTCTCTCTCTCTATTTTTTACTTTGTGCATTGATCATATTGCTATATCATATACTTGCTTGTGTGTTGTTGCAATTAATTTTAAATTCCGCATTTAGTTCACTAGATTAGCATAATCACCTATTCACCCCCTCTAGGTGATTTCAATTGGTATCAGAGCCTACGCTCCTGATATTTAGGTTTAACCACCTAGGAGTGAGATCTTGGTTTGCTAATCTTCATTTGCATTTACATTTGCACACATATTGTTTGCACTCATGGATAGCCCTCCTATGTTTGATATTTCTAGACTTGATATTTGGAAGGCTAAGATGAGTTGTCATTTGAAAGCATTAGGTAATAAAGTATATCAAGCCATTACCAAGGAAACCTACCCTAATGATAGCAAACATAAAAAGTCCAATGCATTAGCTCTTAAGACACTTAGAGCATCTCTTGATAAAGATTTCTTACATGTGTTTGCTCACTATGATTCGGCTTTTGCAGTTTGGAGCATTTTGACTTCTCCCGAGCTACCAAAGATTATCGAAAAGATGAGAAGATCTAGGAGAGACAAGTCCGACGAGCATTGCCTCATGGTCCAAGGGAATGACTCCCTTGAGGTACAATTGGAATCTCAAGTAGATGCTAGTACTAGTTCCTATTGCTATGGGTGTTTAGAAGTACAAACATTAAATATGGAACTTGCTAAAAAGTTTGAAATTTTTTTAGAAAAACATGATCTTTTGAAAAAGAAGAATTTTGAACTAAAAGAAGAATATGAGGGTCTGTGTTCAAAATTTGATTTGATTTTGCAAGAGAAGGAAGAGATTTGTAGTGAATGTGACTCACTTAAATCTCAACTAGACCTTGCCATAAAGAAAAATGAATTTTTGAAAAGTAAAAATGATTGTGATGATGTTGTGAAAAACAATGAGGTCTTATCTTCAAAATTAGATTTTATTTTAAAGGACAATCATTCTTTAAAAAATGAAATTGAGTTTATTTCAAAAGAATTAGATTTAGTGTTAAATAAAAATAAATCTTTGCAAAATGATATAGATTCACATGTTTGCCATGCTAGTGTAGCCTCACCCCGCACACCTATTGCATGCTCCACTTTATCTTCTAGTATTGAAAATGATATAAATGATTTGAAGAAAAGTGTGGATTATTTGGGCTCCACTTTGAGCCATTGTGCCATGAATCATACACGGTTGGAATCTTTGTTTCGAATGAAACAAGTTCCTATTATGCATGCACACCATACACGGCATACACATGCTCCTCACGTTCACACCCATCACATGTATGCTCATGTGTACACTTGTACACATTGTGGACGTAAGGGCCACCTTGCTAAATTTTGTTATGATCGTATGCATGATGTTAATTTAGCAACTAATTTTGTTTGGGTTAGGAAAGGTTCTAACCCCTATGGACCCAAAAGGAAATGGGTACCAAAGACCACCCCTATTGTGTTTGATGTAGGTGTGGGCTCTCGCATGACGTGAGAGTAGCGGTACCTTGAGGTGGATGCGTTTCGTGATTCATGAGGACTATTTTGATGCATCACTTTCAAGGAAAGTTTGGTGGGAAGACCACCTTGGTTTGGAGAACTAGAGAGGTGCCTTCATCGATTTTGGTATCGATCTCTAACTCCCGTTTATATTTGCATGCTTTTCATGTCCTTGATTTATAGCATGTCTTATTGTTCATTATGCTTGTGCCATGTTTATTAGATTAGTGATATACATGTTTAGTTATTTGAGACACTCATGTTTAATATTGATCTATATCTATGTGTTCTCACCTTGTTTTTAACTAATATGTATGTTCTAGATCTAATGCACATGCATATACATAATGATCATATGGATGTTTATGACCTTTGTTTTTGATGCTTCATGATTTGAATATATGTTTAAATGTTAGTTTTCATTAAGACTAGGATTTATACTTGTACATATAGTGGGCCACAAATAAACTTTTATATGTTTGGGCTTGAATGATTATTTGTACCCATTAGATGTGCTAGTATAGTCTAGTTTTGATGATTCATGCATTTGACTTGTATTCCCATTTTTGGACATATTTTCTGATCATGTGTTTTCACTTCATGTATATGTCTATCTTGTCCAAACTATTTGTTTATACATATACATCCTTTGAGCCACGTGCCTTCATGCATATACATTTGTGGACTCGTTATGTTTTGGATATGTATGTATACTTTAGTTTATACTTGACATACATATGCCTTGAAGAAATCGAATTTTGATGATTTTCATGTTTTGAGGAATATTGAGCTTGAATGTCTATTTTCATGATTATTTGTGTCACGCAACACTTGTACACTCACTTCATTTAAATGTTTCTCATGATTATGTTTTTCATGAGTATATATGGGCTTTATAGATTTCGAGTATTTAGTGCCATGTGATTTACATGTATTTCATGAAATATAATTTTATTTTATTCCTTGCTTGAAGGATTTCGTACTAGTTTACAAGTTTTTTCATTTAACTAGTTGCGAGATTCTTCGTTATGGTAGAGTTTTTCAAACATATTTTATTTTCAAACCTATTTTTTGAAAACCCCTACCTTCCAAGGGCGGTTGGTTGGGCGACCATGCCTTGTATGTTCTTTATTGAAAATCATTTTAAACATGAGCATGAATGGGTGGTAGGTAATATGAGATATACATTTGATATTAGTGGTTTCAATTGGTATCATTGAATTTTTTTTTATTGGTATCAATATTGACATGTTTGTATACTCATATATATTTTTATGTACGTATGCTTACACTTCAAATAGTATCAATTTCGATTGGTATCTAATTTTTCATACATATATTTGTTTATGCTAAAGCTTGAATTTTTAATGACCTTCATGTTTCAATTGATTAGTTTTCAATTGGTATCTTAAACAAGCTTAAGCATTGTTTTATTTGGTATTTCATAAAGGGGGAGAAAACTCATATTTTATCTTTCAATTGGTATTTGGTTTACCATTGGTTTTGTATTCCACTCCCTTGCTTTATGATAGAAAATAATAATTTCAATTTGGTATCATATGTTTAAAAAGAATAATACTTTAAATTGGTATCAAGAATTTATTTGTTTTCTCAAAATTGGTATCAAGATGCTTATTTGTTTACTCACTATTGGTATCAAGATTTTGTTTACTTTCAATTGGTCTCTATTGATTTATTTCTTTCAATTGGTATCATTGATGACAAAAACTCTTATATTGATATGTTTTAATTGGTATCATGTTGAAAGAATTTGTTTTATTGTCACTCCTTTATTGATTCTTTGTTTCGAACAAAAAGGAGAAGAATGTTTTGTTTTTACTTGGACCCCTTTGTTGATGATTGACAAAAAGGGGGAGAATCATTTGAGTTTAGATGCATGTTTCTATGACGATGCATGTTTTTATGTTGATATCAAGTATTGGTATCAAGAGTGTTTGTTTTAAGAACATAGTTTAGTTAGTTTGATTTTTATTGGTATCAAGAGCTTGTTTTAGTTTGAGTTTTTTTTATTGGTATCAAGAGCTTGTTTTAATTGGTATCAAGAGCTTGTTTTATTTATGCATATTGATGCATTTCATGTTTGGTATCGAGAACATGTTTTTTGTATTTGGTATCTATGTTTTATGCATGTCCATGCATACATGTTTATGAGCTTTCATTGCATATTCTTATGTTTCTTCCTATGCATGAGTGGGGAGCTTCTTTGAAGCTTAACTTTAATTCATGCATATATAACTCCATGAGTTTTGTCATCATAAAAAAAAGGGAGATTGTTGGCCCAAAGGCCTTCCACTCTAGTTTTGATGATGATTAACTCATGTAGTTATGTGTACTAATAATCTTGTGATTTTAGTTTCAGATTATTAAACAAGATGTTAGTAGGTGATTAGCTTCAACAAAGATGGTTTGGAAGCTTTCACATAGTGATTCAAGAGCCCGAGCGTCAAAGTTCATATTTAGCACTCGTTGGAGTCAAGCTCGGTGGATCGAATTTTGGATCGAGTCGGCTTGGAGACGGCGCTCTACAAGAAGACTTTGGTACCATAGTTTTTAGTTTGTTTAGATCCATTTGTAAAGATTAGAATAGTATGATATGCTCAAGTTCACAATACACACACGTTTTATATTTTGGATTCGGTATTTCGGTTTTTGGTTTAACCGATCTTGGTTTCATGAATAGTTAGATCAAAACAAGTTTAAATGGTTTTATGTATAGTAGATTCATTCTATATACATGCATGCTTAACTTCCTAAATAAACTTAGTTTGACTTACCTATTCATGTGTTTTAAGTTTTGTGTTTTTAACAAAACATATTTTTGAATGAAAAGTCAAAACATGAAAATATATATGTTTCTTGTATATTGGATTTCTATCCATATGCAACATGCTTCAAATGTGTTTTAGTATCATGTTTTTGTATTTTAATGAGTTTTGGAAAAATCAAATTTCCTATTGAAAAAATCCAAGTTTGGAAAAATACAGGTTTTGGTTTTCGGCAATATTTCCATAACACAAAAATGGTTCAAAATGTTTGAAATTTGTGTTGAAATTTTTAACACAAGTTTGTATTTCAATGTAAAATGATAAAACTATTTTTGTGAATTTTTAGAAGATTTATGGGAATTTTTAGAATTAAAAATAACAAGTTTTTCTGTCCCAGAACTGCTTATGCCAGGCTCTGTCGGTCGTTCGCATGGTCGACCGGACCAGGAGCCGGTCGACCGTAGCGGTCGACCGACTTGCACCAAACGTGCACGCTGGCCTGCCCATTAAGCCGGTCGACCGAGCGGTC
This sequence comes from Agave tequilana, assembly GCA_038442645.1. Classification (NCBI taxonomy): domain Eukaryota; kingdom Viridiplantae; phylum Streptophyta; class Magnoliopsida; order Asparagales; family Asparagaceae; genus Agave; species Agave tequilana. Next base: position 11,730 of record JAVJIF010024761.1, on the reverse strand, counting down.
GACCGAGCGGTCGACCGGCCAAAGAGCCTTGCTCTCTGGTTCAGGGCACGGTCGACCGGGCGGTCGACCGGTAGCAGCTAGCAATCAAAAATTGACCGTTGGCCGGTCGACCGGAAGGTCAAATCTGCCTAAAATAGCTGCTAACGGCTAGTTTTGAAAAGGGGCTATATATACCCCATTGAAAAGAGGTTTTCTCCAAGAATTTTTGTGCTAATATTTTCATACTCTCCAGTGTTTTCACAGCAATCAAAAGAAGTTTTTGGGCTTAAATCTTTACAATCTATTTGGTGTTTTTCTAGGGTTTGGAAAATCAAAGAAAAGTGTTTTTGGGAAAAGAGTTTTTGATTCAACTTCTATATCTTGATTTTAGTTTTTCCCAAGGATTTTCTTTGAGTATTTGTTTTCCATTCCTTTGGTTTTCTCCACACTTGAGCTACATCTACTATCCTATTCTATAGGGTCTTTGTGTTTGTCGGAAAAAGAGACTGGTTTGTGATCTTTTGATCACTAAGTTGTAAACCCTATTTTTGCTTGGCTTTGTACCTTTCCCTCATAGTGTTGAGGAGGTTGTGCAAGTGGGTTGCATCCCTCTAGTTGAGAGGTGATCCTTGTGTAGCTTTGTGCTTATCCCTCAAGTTGTGAGGTGATTGTTTTGGTTGGCTTGGTGCTTTGCCTCTAGTGAGTGGTTGTGGTTGTAAAGAGAGGAGTTGGGTACTCCTAGTATTGTATTGCCCCAAATCCTCGGTGGAGGTTCCCTGTGTGGGAGTCCTTTGTGGACAAGCTAGTGGATTCCAAATCCTTCTGGGTGAAGGCGGGGATGTAGAGCTGGGTGCTCGAACCTCGAAACAAATCTCGTTGTTTGCACTTGATCCATTGACTCTTACTCTCTCTCTCTCTCTATTTTTTACTTTGTGCATTGATCATATTGCTATATCATATACTTGCTTGTGTGTTGTTGCATTTAATTTTAAATTCCGCATTTAGTTCACTAGATTAGCATAATCACCTATTCACCCCCCCTCTAGGTGATTTCAGGACATAGAATCAAGGAAGCAAAACTTTATTAGCAGAATTTTCTACCAAATAAATATGCGGATGTGATAAAAATTATGCAAAATTTGAGACTAATCACACCCCCACACTTATCTTTTTCTCGTCCCGAGCAAATCAAAAAACTAAGAAAATTATTACACCACTTTCGCAGGTGGCGCGATTGCACTGAGCATGTGCAAAAAGCCGTTAAACCTCTAAGTTTCCCCTATAAGAGGAGTTTTGTCTCCTGAGAGCTTTCAGCGGATTACACCCACAAAATCCATAAAGAAAGAAATCAAATGTTAGTATTTTGAAAACGCATTTTGAAATAGAGAAAAGTGTTGAAGTATTTTTGTGAAAATATATGTGATCCAAGGTCATAGGTTAACCAGAAATTGTTCTTTCTTAAACTAAGTCAAAATGCAAAAAATCTTGTTATAAATTAAATGTAAGAATTTAAAATTGAATTGACTCTTTGATCTTTCATAAATTCTTAGAAAAATATGCACTTTGTGGACTGTGAAGATTTTTGGGATATCGACTCTAAATTTTATGTCGTTTATTTATATTATTATATATATATATTATTTTTTTTTTTTCTTTTTCTTCCCTTAATTTTCTTAGGCTTTCTTATTTACCCGGGTAGTGAGCCTTTAGCCGGTGACTCCCAAACCAGATGGTCTTAGGGCACCAGATGAGAAAGCATCTCTTGAACTTAAGGACTCGAGTAAATAATTTCACAAAACTAAAGGGAATTATTTTATTTTTATCCACCATTTTAGGTGTGAATAATCATGCTTCCTGAGGCATAGTTACCCAACTTCAATAAGTGATTTTTATTATCATAAATATTTTTTTATATATATATTTTTATGACATTTTCAGTCTTTGTTTCAATCCCAAAAATTGTGTAAGTGTGGAGTGCATAAATCTAAGGCAAAAAATTCAAGATTAAATTATCTTCAATCTTACTTTCTTATCCAAAAATTTAAACAAGATCTATTATTTTGACTTGGTTTAAAATTTCATAATTTTAGGTCCTCCCAATTCCTAAGATAATCTTAATTTTCTTAAAAATGGATCAAAACTATTTCTCTTAATTCAAAAAGTTTTGTAAAAGGAAAAGAAAAGAGTTTTAAAAGAAAATTTTAAAAAGTTCCTAAAAGAAGTGTAAGAGAAAGAAAATTTAAAACTACCTATGTTAGTAAACCCTCCCCCACACTTTTCTCATGCATTGTCCTCGATGCATCGTGAATGTGTATATACATGTAACAAATGGAGAGAGAAGGAAAATTACCTCATGGTGGTGGCTCCGGTGGTGGTCTAATTGGGCCAAGCGTTGCTACCCAATCAGGATAATGTCGATCTTGAAGGAACCCACCAATGACCTCACTAATATGACCCAATAAAATGTTGATGGACTGAATGGTCTTATTTAAAAATTTATCCCCATCTAATTTTCAATTGTCAAAAATAATGATTGAGTCATTTTCTTCAACATCCTTGTCCAACAATGAAGTGTGATTTTGGAAGATGATGGATTTGGACTCAAATCAGGAACAAAAACCGACACCGACTCGAGAATTTGACTCAGATCAAGTCGAGAGTCAACAATAAGAGTCGAAATTGGTTCAAAAACAGGGTCCAAACTAAAGAATTGATATTCACACATTTTCCTCATTAATGAAGTGTGATCATAAAAGATTGGTGATACCATTTCACGGTGTACTGGTACAGGATTCAATGTTGACTCCGGAATAGAGAAAAAATATGGTAAAGATACTAGAGTCATTATTGAATCAAAAAGTGAAATGAAATTACTAACATGAGGCTCGGGATCACATTCAAGATCAAGTTCAATTTCAGAAAAAGGATAACTTGCCAAAATGTCAGGGATGTGATGTTGGTCAAGTTCAAATCTATGTTCTGAAATTGAAGCTGGATTTCCAAAATGACATGATTCATGGGTCCAATCAGTAGAGTTAGGGATATAAGGATCGGTCAAAGGTTGACAAGAAAGACTTTCCTCGCTATCATTGATCAATTCGCTCATAAGTGAGTCTAACCTACTGATAGGCCGTGTAACAGAATTTGGATTCGGAATCATGTCTTCCATACTCTTTGCAATGGGTTCTTCTTGAAAATGTGAGTTTGGAAGTTGATTTTGGAAATTGTGGTGAAATTTTAAGTCCATCGATTGCTGCTCGGACTCACGCAAGGGTTCCATACTCAAGTCCAGTATTGATGGTTGTTCATTTTGAATCGGTGAGACTGGAAAAGATGAGTAGGACTCTTGAACAATTGGTTGAGATGATGAGTTCAACTTGTTTTGCATTCTTTCACAAAAGACTTCCAAACGCTTTTCTACCTCAAATTCTTCTTCAATTGGATGCTCTAGAAAAGGAGTATGTGGAGTTTGATGTGGGAAGGATTGTGAATTGAGCAAATTTTGCATTTGTTGTAAGGACTCTTCCATACTCCTTTCCAAATCAGATTTTTCTTCCGGTGGTGGAACAGGAAAAGGAGTATATGAACCAAAATCGGGGAATGAAAATTGTGGACAAGGTGGTTGAAAATTGGACTCGGGGAGTTGAATCCCCATTGACTCTGTGAAGAGTTGAAATTATTTTGAAAATCTTGGTTATAGGATTGGAGATATGGGTAATATTGAGTCAGATAATCCCAATCCGGCATATATGGTTGGTTCATGTTGTACATAACCGGGTTGGAGTTATCCGAGTCAAATGAGGTCGGGGTGAAATATGGATTCATATTATGATTGAAAGAATTATTGTTGTTAAAATCCATTCACAATATACAAAAAGAAAAAACAAACAAACAAACAAACGAAGATAAAGAAAAAGAAAACAAGCCTATGATAGGGTTGACTTAGACCTAGATGACTCCTAACTGGCTAGACTGTCCACGGGGGGGTATATTGTCAGAAGCTTACCACGAGTTAATCGACCAGGTAGGGGCAAGATCAGTGGGAGGTATCCGTGTCGGAGCAACGGGCCTAATTATGCCAAACCACTGTTCTTCGAGGTTTCGCCTCTCAATCCCCAACCTTAGACACCGATTTGACAAGAGTCAACTTCTAACAACTTTCCCCTTAGGTCTATCTCTTAAATGAGTCTGAGATGTCCCTAGGGGCCAACGTCTAGCAAATTTTATTTAGGCTTGGGTTGTGTGAGTGGGAGGTGATTTTTGGGCCAAGGGAGGGTAATGACTTCCCCACCTTATGTTGTTTTGGGTTTTGCCCTTAAGTTAAATTTGAGCAAGTGTGTAATATAGATAAGAATGAACACAAAAAAGCGAGTAAATCACTGAAGTGTTTGTCCTAACTATATGCTATGCAATATGTACACCTCCTGCAAGATCACAACAACACAAGAACAAAATACAGTATATTGAAATAAAAATTGACACGTGCCTAGATGCAAATGTCTAAACCGTTTTAAAGCATCCAATTTTTGTATTTTAGTTCTTACAATTTTTTACAGTGCACAAGTAATATAAACAAGAATTAGCAGCAGAGTATATGAATGTACAAGAAGTTACCCAACCGTACAAGAGCAAGTGTGGACTTCTGCAACGCTAAAACTTTAACCTGCACACCAAAAACAAAGAAGAAAAGTTAACAAAAACGTGAAATCAAACCGTTCCCCTCCCCAGTAACGGCGCCAAAATTTGATCGGGGTAAAACCGCGCACAAAAGTGTATGTTATGTAATCAGTATTTAAAGTGTATGATTTGGCTTCCTCGATACTTCCGTTATAGCATAGAGGCTAAAACGAGTCGAATCCACAAGGACGGGAGGCGATAGAAGCTTTACCGTTGATTCACGTGTGTGTTAAAGATTATTCAAAATTTTAAAGAATGAAAAGAAAGAAAGCAAAGAATGGAAAAGAGAAGTACGGTGAAAACAAAGAAGTGGGAAACATAGAAAAGAATGATTTTTGTAGTTTTTAGAATATTTCTAAAATAAGTGAAAAAGAAAGAAAACTCACGGCTACTAACTAGTAATGACTCCACCAACATGCTAACCTCTTAGTTATAGTTGCCTCACATGTATCATTGGCCATCACTAGTCCTTGGTTCAAGAGCTATTCAAAGCATGACCCATATGTAACTCATCACAACCCAACTCTGCAAAACAAGTGCAAGTTACACTTAAATCATCAAAACCCAACAAGAGCAAGCATGAAATAAAGTAATGTTAGCTTGTTAGAGAGTTAGGAAGTTAGAGTGTTAGATCCATCATCATGAGCCATCAATGGCTCTTGCAAGAGCAAGGCCAAGTAGAGGCTATTAGATTCTTGTGGATTATCATCAAAGAAGTTAGACTAGTTGGTGATTAGCAGTTAGTTGCCATGAGAGAAAAGATTAGCTAAACATATAAAAGAAGTTAGATAGAAAATAAAGCGAGGTAAAGAGAGCACCTTTCATAGCTTGTCACCTTTTATTACAAGCACTCTTGCATTCCACTCATGTATCACTCTTTCTCCTAATACAAGATCTAAAATAATTGGAAAATACAAAGAGGAAGAAGAAGAACTAACCTAACCTAAACTAAACTACAACATGGAATGAAAAACTACCTTAAACTCTATATATCTTCTTGAAGGAGACCCCAGGGGGGTATTTATAGGCACCAGGGGAAGGCGGGAACTGTATGGAGCCGCGCGCAGAATCTCGGCGCGCGGCTCCACAGGATTGCCGCGTTTTCGCGGCAGTACTGGGGCGGCGCGCACAGCACCGCCTGCTGCGCGCTGCCCAATTGTCTCCATGTCGGTTTCTGCTCCCGATTTCTGGTTTGCAGCCCCTAGTTTTAACAGAATCAGCCTCCTAGGTCAATGGCTATCTTAATATGCCTTTAATCACCAAATAAATGGTGATTTTGGGTCTTCTTCTTCATTGCAGACCATGGACCTAGAATTAAGGAAGCTAAGCTTTATTAGCAGAATTTTATACCAAATAAATATTCGGATGTGATAAAAATTATGCAAAATTAGAGACTAATCAGGAACCCATGGTGGATTTTGATGAATTCGCAAACTCAAATGACATCAATGACTTTGAAGACTTGGGTGAGGATCCGACTTGGGTCTCGGGGAAGAGCCCAAATCCCTATTGGATTACTTGCATGCCCGACGCGAGAGGGTGGCGAGGAGTCGCTTTAGATCGTTGCATGGGTTGCCTCTTCACATGGAGCTCGTGTTGCATGATTACCTTATCTATCAGTTGGATTGTGAACTGAACTGCCATCGATCGAAGGTGACCGACCTCAGGGACCAATTGTCCAAATGGATGGGTAAATGGATGGAGCAAGCCCGCTAACTGAATAAGCTGAAGAAGGAGAAATTCGAACTATCTAAGGCTCTCATGGAAAAGATGGAGGCATTGAAGAAGGTGATAGAGGATGCCTCGGGCTTATGCGATATTATCCTTGAGAGGCAGTCAGTGATCGATTCGCTCCAGTAATGGGAGGCACAAAACATTAAAGAGAAACTTGAGCTCAGAGGAAAAGTTTGAAAATTGGAGCTGAGTTTACAGTGTTGCGAGTGTGAATTTGAGGAGCTATGAGTAAAAGAGGTGTGCTTGAATGATCGCTATCATAAATCTTACGAAGAAGCTCAGGATCTGCATTTTTGAATTGGGCAAGAGTCGCTTTTTGGGCCGGGGTCAAGTGAGAGGCGTAGGTAGTAGCCGGGCTATTGGCATTTGTACTATTTTTGTTACAATGTATGTGTACTAAATATGTAATGATTCCTTCAATTCTAAGTCTTACTTTTTCTATGTACTTGTACAGCTCATTGCATTTGTCTAATTGTGTTTGAGCCAAGAGAGTAAGAGTTAGGATGCGGAGTCAACAGTTGTAGCAGTGACTTGACAATTGTCAGAGCTTGCCCCCCAGGTGATTCATTTTAATGAGTCTTCGCAGCGCCTTTTATTTGTCAGAGTGAGAATCTGATATAAGTTAGGTATAGCCGTCAAGATAAGAACCTGATATAGGATGTGGGAGCCATCAGAAAACTTTCATCTTTCAGGAGAGTCTCCATATAGGCTTAGCCATCAGGAAGAGAACTTGATATAGGCCGTAAGAGTTAGTTGTTAAGTGAGAACCTAATTTAGGCTGTCGGAGCCATCAGGACTTTCAGTTTTTAGGAGAGTTTCCATGTAGGCCTTAGCCATCTAAGTGAGGACTCGATATAGGCTGTAAGAGCCACCAGGAGGACTTCCATCTTTCAGGGGAGTCTCCATGTAGGCATAGCTATCAGGGTGAGGACCAGATATAGGCTGTATGAGTGACCGTCAGTAGCGCTTTCATCTTTCAGGAAAGCCTCCGTGTAGGTCTTAGCCGTCAGGATGAGAACCCAATATAGGCTGTTAGAGTGATAATCAAGAGGAGCGCTTTCGTCTTTCAGGAGACCCTCTGTGTAGGTCTTAGCCTCAGGGTTAGGACCCGATATAGGTTACATGAGTGACCTTCAGGAGCATTTTTGCCTTTTAGAAGAGCCTCTGTGTAGGTCTTAGCCGTCAGGGCGAGAATCCGCTATAGACTGTCAGAGTAACCGTCAGAAGTGCTTTTGTCTTTCAGGAGAGCCTCTATGTAGGTCTTAGTCGTCATGATGAGAACCCAATATAAGTTGTTAGAGTAATCGTCAGGAGCGCTTGCGTCTTTTAGGAGAGCTTCCATGTAGTTCTTAACCGTCAGGGCAAGGACTAGATATAGGCTATTTAAGTGATTGTTTGGAGCGCTTTCATCTTTCAGGAGAGCCTCCTTGCAAGTCTTAACCGTCAGGGTAAGGATCTCATATAGGTTGCATGAGTGACTGTTAGGAGCGCTTTCGTCAGGAGAGCTTCGTGTAGGTCTTAGCTGTCAGGGTGAGGACCTGATATAGGCTTTTTGTCACGTTTCTGAGATATCGTTGGGAAAGATATGGTACATAATTGTGAACATTTTCATTGATTGTAACAGGATCATACATTAGTGAAAAGAGTCCATTATTTTCCAAGCATCTTTCCTTCTTGATAGACAAAGGTGTATGAACCATTTTCTGGATGATGGGGGTGTTGGTCCAGAGGCCCTTCACCTTAGTTTTAATGATGACTAACTTATGAAGGTTAGTTTGCTAATGATCTTGTGTTTATATAGTTTCAGTTATTGATCAAGATCTTAGTAGTGATTTGACTTCAACAAGAGATTCACAGTTAAAGTGTTAAGCAAACAAGTGTTAATTCAAGAGCTCACATCGCAACAATCGCATCTAACTCCTTTGGATCAAGTTTGGATCGAGTCGTCTTGGAGATGAAGATCGACGAGAAGACCTCAGTTTGTTTAGTTTGTTTAGTTTAGATCTTGTAAGGATAGCTTAGTTTTGATATGCTCAAGTACATACACACAAGTTTAATAGTTTTGGTTTCGGTTTAACCGTTTTAGATTTTCAAGAATATATCCTTCGTTTTCATGAATAGATAGAATTAAAAGAAGTTTTACATGGTTTATATATATGTTGGATTTCATCCATATATATTATTGTTTCACATTATCTAAAAACTTATTTTGATGATTCTAGTTCATGATTTCAAGTTTTTTTTTATCAAAACATATTTTGGTATTTAATGTCAATATCATAGATATTCATTTTTATGTGTATTAGATTCTATTCATAAACACTATATTTCAAATGTGTTTCAATATCTTGTCTTTGTATTGAGAAATAGTTTTTCATTTTGGAGTCTTCTTAAAAACTCTTGAAGACAAAAATGAAATGAGTTTTTGAAAATACAGCTTTTGGTTTCAAGCTTAATTTTATGCCTAAAAAATAGTTCAAATAGTTTGTAATATGGGTTGATCTTTGATCAAACATATTTTTATTTCAAATGCTTACATAAACTTATTTTGTGGATTTTATGTGCTTTTATGGGATTTTATGGGCATTTAAAAGACCAAGAATTTCAACCTATAATCCAAGCCTGAGCCTACTGGCGGTCGACCGACCGGTTGATCAGACCAGAGCTCGGTCGACCGATGTACACAAAATGTGTACACCAGCCTTGGCCATGGGCCGACTTGACGGTCGACCGATCCAGAGAGCTTGCTCTCTGGATCTGGCCCAGGTCGACCGGCCGATCGACCGATCAGAGAGTTTACTCTCTACTCTGGCCTCGGTCGACCGATAACCCCAACGGTCAGAAATCTGACCTTTAGCCGGTCGATCGGTCAATCGATCAATAGGTCAATTTTGACCTATTCTAGACCCCAACGGCTATATTTTCAGACCTCTATAAAAATGGGTCATTGGGGGTTGTTTCTCTTAAGATTTTTCAAGAGCAATTTTTCTCACCTTCTCAAGTGTTTTTAACAAAGTTTACAAAAGAGTTTTTGTGCCAAAATTCTCTATCTTTATTTGTTTTAAAGTTTTTGGAAAATCAAAGAAAATCAAATCTTTGAGAATTCTATTTTGTTCTTCATTTTATTTGTCCATCAAGTTTTTTTCAAGTATTTTCTTTGTTGTTATATTTCCAAGCACTTTGATTTCTCGCATACTTGAGCCAATCAATTCTAATCCTATCTTTAGGATCTTTATTTTTTGAGAAAATTATTTGTGATCCTTTGAGATCACTAAGAGAGAGTTTGTGATCTTTGTGATTATCAAATGCAGTTCATTTTTTGCTTTGTGCCACCTCTTGTGTAAAGGTTTTTGATGTAGAGAGAAAGAGTTGTGTACTCCGGTGTTGAGTTGTAATTCCTCAGTGGAGGTCGTTGTGTGGAAGATCCTATAGTGGATAGTTGAAATCCTTCTGTGTGAAGAAGGGGATGTAGAGTAGTGGTTTGAACTTCGAAACATATCCTTGTGTTTGTGTTTGGATCTTTCTCTCTCAACTCTCTCACTCTCTCTCTCTCTCTCTCTCTCTCTCTCTATATATATATATATATATATATATATATATATATATTATTTTTTTGATTGAGATTTACCTGCACACAAAATAAATATTATTAGATTTAGAACAAGTTGTGCAAGGTTCTCAATTCTAATCCGCGGTAGCAATGGCTATGCGGGTCGTGATCCTCTGGAGGGACTAGCGATGGAAGCTTTGTCAATAAGTTATCTCTAAAGTTTTTATTAATTTAAAGTTAAGTTAGAAAGAAGAAGATGGAGAAAAAGAAGTGATATTTACAATGAAAGTGAGGAAAAGAATTTGGAAAGATGGAGATGGTGATCTAAGCTAAAATTACAAAGAAAGAAAGAAAAACTAAAAATAATTACTTACCTACCTCTTCAGTCTGCTTACCGTTGAACCATTGCGACGACTTACCTTTTCTTGGAAGGCGTACAAGTATGGCGTATAGGATCGTCCACCTTCACGATCTACACTACGAAAAGAAAATAATGGCAAGAGAAGCTTGTTCATCTCCATAAGCCATCAAGGGCTCTTCTTCGGCTAGGCAGTCTCGAAGCAATCAGATCTCATGGTCCACACAACATTAGAGAGAAACAAATAGAAGAAAACAAGAACAAAAGAAGAAAACAATAAAAGAATAAAAACGAACCTCGAATCGATTTATTTAACAATGGAAGAAGAGCAAAACTTACACCGATTGTCACCCTCAGTACAAGTAGATCTCCTTCCTCCATGAAAACATCCTCTCCTCTCAGTTACAGAAATTACAAAAGAGAAAAGAAAATCTAAACTAGAAGAAAGCCTAAAACCCTAGATTTGGCCCTCTGGCTCTGCCTCTGGACGCTCTTCTCGGTTGCACTGCAGGGGGTATTTATAGGAGTAGAAGGAGGTAGAGTCCCACACAACTCTCCCACGAAAACGGGTCCCCAGATAACACTGGATTGCCGTGGAAACGCGGCTTGGGCCGCGTTTTTCGCGGCCTTATGGTGGCGGCTGGCCACGCGCTTTGGCGCGTGGCTTCTCCTGGTCCGTCCATCTGGTCGTTTCCTTCTGGAAGTTTGATCCTGGCTCTTTATCTTGGGATTTAGATATAACTTGGGAAGCAAGTTACCTAGATCCCAAATCTTTTCCACGAATTTCCTTCTCTTCTTTTAGCTTTTATCCTCATCCTGCAAGTGTTTAGGGTTGAATAGAAGTCTATCCTTCCCTCTTCTTTGTATTTGCAACTTTTGCCCTTGTGTATTTGCAATTTTGACAATTAATATTTGCACTTTTGCACTTGGGCTTGAATATGGGCTTTTGGCTTCTTTTTAGGCTTTATTTCTTTATTTTAATATTTCGAGGCCTGCACACAATAATCATAAAATATTAGTAAATGTGCAGAATTATAGGAATAAATATGAAAATGTGACGGTAAATATAATGATAAAAATGTACTTTTCACTACCAATCATATATATATCTTGGATTGCTTTACATTGTTCATATTCATATACATGATTGGTATTGTTTGTGTGCCCACACTTGTGTTCAACCAAGAGAGCTTTTACAGCACCTCAACTTTTAGTCTAGAAGAATCTAGAGGAGTAGTTCCAGAGCCCTTCACAGGAAATGCGGGCTCACTCTTGGTTACACGTAGTGTGTTTGCAATTAGGTTTTAAATTTCACATCATTTGTCATAGATTAGCTTGTACACCTATTCATCCTCCTCTAGGTATACTTACAATTGGTATCAGAGCCTACGCTCCTGATATTTGATTTAACCACCTAGGAGTGAGATCCTCA